>PNEQ01101622.1:0-12520 GCA_003012365.1 Medauroidea extradentata | reverse complement strand
CATCGACTAATCTAAACAACACGCATTATTGCCGTTACGAATCTCGTAAATGAGGGCATATTTTATTTTAATTTGTAACGAAAAACCGCCACTACAACAGACATGACACACGCTATTCAATAATTCAAGTTTCGTTCAGTTCTACTGCCACGAACAACGACGACGCACTTCAGAAACAATAAATAACGTATTTTCTTAATATGTGAAATAAAAAGTATGTTGTTTTTAGGCTGGCAAACGTAAAACATAATATACAGATTACCGATGGTTTCACATCATTTCGGTAATGATATTTAGAAATTTCCAATACTTTTTAATGTATATATACGCAAAACGGGCAAACGCATGCAAATGATGCAACCAAATATGCAACTTGGCGGCGAGAACCTAACTCTGATGCCACCTGTTGGTGGAGTTTTGAACTGTCTGAAGCACGGAGGCAAGCGATAACGGCCACGGCGACTCGAGGTCGACGATAGCGTCACATAATTCTCGCGCCAATCGAGTCTAATTATAATGTATGTATGAATGTTAATAATATAATAAGTAAATATTTTGAAGTGTATTAAATACAGACAGGTCGAGTTCGTCATATGTTCTTTCAGTAATGTTGTATTCAAATAGGAAAATACACGGAACTACGTACAATAAATCGCTACCAACCATACAAGCAGTAAAGTAACTCTTGTTAGTGGTGATGTATATGCAGTAACGGCTAGTGATTTTTTTCAAAGGTTTAATCTTTAGTGCTCACTTTATTCCGAATGGTCTATACCTTGTTCCTGTTGGCACAGTCAAATGAGCCACGTCTGTGCAATAATACATTTTACCAATAACCATGAAGCAAAGCCACAAATGTGCACGTAAGGCACTGAAACAAACCGTTGCAGAATTCTTTTCACAAAAAATCGTGTACTCTGCTCATAGGTGATACGTCAAGTATTTAATATATTTAAAGGAGGTAAATTTTATTGTTGATTTTCATTGTAGTACAGTATTACTGTCATTACAAATCACTTTACGTACAAACTGAAAACACATTTTCGGCTTACTCTCCCATAAAAATCACCACGCAAAATTAACACACCCTGGCCTGACTCAAACTGACTGAAAACGCTTTTAATAGTCATTCTCTCGCTCTCTCTTGCCCCCCCTCCTCTTTCTCTCCCCCTCCCCCCAAAAAAGTACACTTATGAAATTGAAATTTATGTACCTAATGCACGCAGGTCGTAAACAAGCACTATGAATGCACACTAAGTGTTTTGTGAACAAACTCGGCATTTCTTACGCTGCGCACAGCGTGTGGTTATACCTAGCCAATCGGCATCCTTTACACAAGTATTATAGTTATAATTTAATTTAATTTGTCATCTTTGTAAAACTAGTAGCAGTCCAGGGGACACCAGATTAATCGATTGCAGAACTGATTGCGCTGTTGTTTGACTGCTGCTAGGAAAATATAGAAACACTCTTAAATGGAAACAGGGCCTTGTCCCGACGGGCCAAGCCATCCTTGCCATCTAACATTCACCCCACCCCTTCTTCCTCAAATATTTGCTTGGGTTTTTTAGTGTGTGCTCCTATCTGTTACAGAGCTACGCCTTACTTTCAATGCCGGATCGACTACAACAGGCAAATGAGTGGTAAAAAAATCGTTATATTCAAGGGAAAGCTCAATGTAACCTAGCATGAGAACATTAACTAAAACTGCTGAGAAAGGAGGAATGTGTGTCGCTCTGAGTGAGCATTCGAGTAAATATTTTACAGTTTATTTTTGTGTTTTATGTCAGCCATAGGACGCGTATGTGCGGGTTTAGTACGAAAAGTTAGCTGAACAGAAATGCTTGTAATTATTACGTACGCTTAGTTAAGCAAACAGGAACCCAAAATCGTAATACTACGTTTATTTTTTTCTGTTTGCTAATAAATGTTTCTTTTTCCTTTTTTTTTCTTTTGGAAGAAGATTGGCTTTTGAGTTTGTTTTAGGTTAATGCATTTACGTCTTATTTGTTTCTCCCAAGTATTTTACTAGTTTATTTGTATTAGCTTAAAGCAATGATTTTGGTTTCATCAGCATTTAGAAAATATTTATTAATGTTAAATATTGCATTGCTTTCAAGGTCTACAACATAAAAAGTATTTTCCTCATGTTCTGTTTACACGCACTATTTACAGTAACAGCCTAGCCTGCTCGTCCGTCCCACAAATGAAATGCATGTCTGAAACACGCCCCTGTTCCGCCGTCGTCTGCATTTGCCACACTGTCACCTCTAGATGTACTGATCCCGCACTGCACCTTTCTGGCGCCGCCGTATTCGCTGCCAAGTCCACTACTAACACGCACAGGCTAAATGCCACAATAACACTGCTGGTTGGCCGCCGCAGCTGTTTTTATACCCGACCGCGAGGACACCCAGATCATTCTCACAGCTCGGGGATGGGACAGTGTGCCGCTTATCGAAGCCTGAAGTTTCCGGCTGTCTTAAGGTTAACTTTAGATGATAGCCTAGGCGTGTGCTCTTCAAAGTCAGCTTAACGGTGACAGTAGCTGCTTGTTTCCCATGCAGCCTGTGACTTTACCGGGAAGAGGAGGAGGTACCCCTGCGCGTCGCCCGTGTAGTGGCAGCGAAAGGGATGAGGAGGAGGATGCGTTAACTCCTTTTGTCGCCTGTACGCCCGAGCGCTGTCCCGTTACTATATACACACGCCTTAACCGAACTATAATAGGCACCCTATTCGCAGACTTACTTTTGGGATCACGTTACATTGTGACCTTTTAATATTTAATGTATTTTCTTGTACAAAAATTACCTTGTTCACAGTTTTAACATATATCTCGAAACACTGTAAAAATGTTTCTTGTTGGGAATATTCTCGGATGTCTTATCTTACAACCGTACCATATCCTGGAGCGTTGTGTTGTGCTGTGTTACGAGACGTGACATACAGTGTTTGGTCAATAATAAATAAGGCCACGATTTTGTCGCGAAAAGATTTTTGCCTCACTTTGTTTCAGTGTCTTATGTGCACACCTGCAGATCAACTTCATGATTATTTGCAGAGTGTTTTTGTTCAGAGTTGTTATTAATTTGTCTGTGCCAATCAGTATACGGATAACTGCGACACATCACGTCTGTTATTTGCGGGTTTAACCTCCACATGCTGGGTGTTACGGCATCCAATCACTGGCCACAAAGCCGAGATGCAGGTGCGCACGTTAGGCACTGAAACAAAGTGATGCAAAAATATTTTCGTGAACTTCCCTGTCTCTACTTATGGTCAATTCTATTTTGCGTTTTTTTCAAATTTTTTTCAGTCAGTTTGCACTTTAGCTGATAGGTTTGTTTTAAATTTAATTTTGCATTTTACCCTTTTTTATTTAAAAATCCTTAGTAAGTGATTAAAGAATTTGAACATTATTGCTAATTCAATTTTAATTCCTCGCAGATGTATTTCTGTTCGTGTGGTAATGTTTAGTGTATGTCGTCAGAGGTTTTAAAATATCTCTTTGCCAAATGTAAGGTGGCCTTGTAACTAATGTTGACTGAAACGTCCGCGTCGAACTGCTGCCTGGAACCTCATGACAAGAGTTCAGTAGTTTGTTGGTTAGCGTAACTCGTTAGCATTGCTTTAATGAGAGTAAATTACTTTTATTGTTTTTTGTTTAGTTCTATATTATGATTGTGTGCAGTCAGTATCGTCCTCAAGGGCAATGTACTTGTACATTTCACAGGTGAGTAATGGAGTGAAAGAGTTCAGTAAGATCTCTAACTCTTGTAAATTGTAATACGGATTAGCTACGAAATGAATGGGTGGGGAAGCGGAAGAATTCCGATAAACCCCGCTAGCCAACCGCGACTTCTGGTTTGTCCCCAGGAGTGAATCTGCAGGGGGGGGGGGTAACCAGCCCCTGACGCCGTATTAGAATATGTTTACTCAGGAATAATTGAAAAAGATGGCGGGGGGGTCGCAATTCTTGCTCCCGCCTAAGGACAGCCTAGATCCGCCCCTGTGTGTTACTCACATGCAGAAGATGGGAGCAACATCACCGGGGATCGAGCCCGGATCACCCGTTTTGGGAGAAGAATGGTGTGATATCTTCACCATAGTGGGTCTCTCTCTCACGACTGAGGTCTTGATCGTTTTGGAAAACAGCTAGTTAAAAAATTAGATTTATGCTGTAATATTCTTCTAACGTACCCTGATAACAAGTGTGATTTAATATAGCTACTTTTTTACATTGACATTTTAATACTGTCCCGTGTTGCATCGATGGTAATGCACATTCGTTGTAATATGTGTCACGAGAGTTTATTCCATTGTGAATGCATCTTTCGACTAGTTTACAACGCGCGATGTCAGTTCCAGGTGAATTACAGGCTTACTTATTATATAAATTATATTTTGGCTGCTACGTTCGCGGTGCTCCATTATCCGGAAGCGAGTTAACCATCTTCTTTCTCCACCTCTTTCTGCCTGCTCCTCTCGTGCGCGCGCGCGCGAAATTGCAATTAGCAGTCGGCGAACGTCGCGGACTCGTGACCCGTTTCTCCTCTCGCCATGCGGTTGGCAGCGCTGCGGCCTCCCCTCCTCCTTCCTCCCGCGAGTCGTTGGCAGCACTCGTCACTATAGCGGTGTTTGCTCCCTCCCAACCACTCTTCCTCCCTATCGTCGTATTCCTCTATGGACCTCATCCTCTGTCTTTGGTTAGCCACACTTCTTCCCTGGTCGCTTGAGGTCGCTGGGGGTAAATTGTAACCCTGGGAGGGGGTGGTGGGTGGAAGTTGTTGGGAGCCGCCCCGAGGTCCGGTAGTTGCTTGCCGAAACGCGCTCGCTGGCATAGCAGGACAATGCTGGGTGGAAGGGGGGCAGCGGGACAGCTAAAAACCATGCGAGGGTGGTCTGGCCCAGGGAGATGTATGAGCGTTTCATATCCTCGGGGGAAGCGTCGCGGAACAAAGGCACCAGGGACAATTTCCTTCCACTCGGCGCTCCAGCACGCAAGGTGTCCTCATTTTACAGTTATTACCGAGGTAGTGTCTTTCGTCGCTTCGGTAATATTCCTCCCTGAACCACACCTTCCCGATGCTACGTCGGACAAGTCTTTGTATTCCGATTGGTGAATATTGTTACGGTTATTCTTCTCCATCTATGGCGTCTTTTTGTCTTCATAATTTCCGTCATGGCACCAGTGATCCAGCATAACTCTAGTTGATTCGTACTGTTTCTGATCAGAGTGTGTTGTCTGAACAACGTTTCAACTACGCGTGATATCAAATGAGAGTCTGCACTCTCTCCTTACCTTTCTTTCAGACATTTAGGTAAGTTAAGTGGGGATTACGTCTCGTCGACAGCGAGGTCATTAGAGACGGTGACACAACTTGGTACAGTGTCAGGAGCTGGGAAAGGAGTCAGTCATGGCTGTTTTAAGTACTTATCCCAGCATTCGCCTGGAGAGATGTCGGTAAACCATGGAAAACCACAATCAGGATGGCCGGAGCCGGGGGTCGAACCCGGGTCCTCCTGAATGCGAGTACAACGTGTTACCGTTGCGCCACCTCACTTGGTTTTAGATATAAGTACCTGATGAAGAAAACGAAGTTTTCATTTCGAAGAAGGTATTTCTATACCGCACAGAAGTTCTGGTTATTCGTTGAATTTACAGGAAAGTTGATCATATCCGATTAGATGTACGTAATGTTACGTGTTACCTGATTTTATATTGTTAATAATGTAGTAATTTAATTTAACACACATACTAGTTACACTTCAGAGCAATAAATAATTTAAGAAAACTGGTGAGTTTCTGTTTTAATACCACTGTTAATAAATTAAAAGTTAATATCGAAAATTGGGTGAAGAACAAATTGTGGCACATTTCGTAGATTTCCATATTCAAGTAATGTAGATAAAAGACCTCTTGAGTTACAAGACATTTACAGAGAACTTGAAATTCTGTAAGAGTGACATCTCTTCGCGTCTGAAATCCACCTGCGTAAGTTCGCTCGGAGTAGTATGCACAGAGAATCGTGCCAGTTGCGGCCTACAGTTCGTCTTGTGCCTACTCCAAGAGGAGACAAGGCACGCGGCGCTGATGAGTCAACGGACGCGGCCCGGAGAAGACACGAGCATGTC
The DNA here is from genome assembly GCA_003012365.1 of Medauroidea extradentata. Taxonomy (NCBI): domain Eukaryota; kingdom Metazoa; phylum Arthropoda; class Insecta; order Phasmatodea; family Phasmatidae; genus Medauroidea; species Medauroidea extradentata. Next base: position 6,385 of record PNEQ01101622.1, on the reverse strand, counting down.
ACTTGCGCCCTTGTTCCGCGCCGCCCGGGGCGCGCCATAATAAAACACGGCTGTGGTTTAAGAGCTCTGGTGACACAGGCGAACAAGCAGAAAGGCCCCCGGCGCCCAGCTCGTGTGTGTGTGGGTGTGCTCGCGTGTGGTTCCAGGAGGATCTATGACATCAGTAAACTGCTGGTCGGTGTGTGGCAATCTACCACCGGGGGAAGGGGTTGGTCCCCCGGGGGTGGCAGGGTGAAGGGGTGTTGCGCCACTGTGGGCCGGCACCGCGCTGACTCCTAACTGTGGCTTGCGTCAGCAACGCCTGCCTGCGTGCGTGCGTGTATGCGCGCGCGACGATTAATTTATTTCGTTTTACGAGCCGCCGGCTGCTGTTAAGGGTCGACCTCCCACACCCCCCTCCCTGCGCTTTACCTAACAGACTGCCGACCCGAGGGTGGGAGTTTATGGGAGCCCCTACGTTGGGGCGCCATTTGGCGTCCGAGACGTAGTGTTAGCGCTGTGCAGCGACCTAAGGTTTTTCGTCATGTAGTGGTTTTATCTCGTACCGTTTTCGCACTGCAGGACTTGTAGCAGAAGCGGCTAGGAATTTCTCCGCCCTCATGTCTTTCGCGTCAGCGTGTGGTTATTGCCAATAGCAATGCGGGAAGATGGAATCTACGAAACGATATGTTAGTCCACCAAGACTACTGGTTAAAAAATTTCCCAACCTAGTTACTGGACCATGTTTATGTTTGTTGGTAATAAATAATTTTGTCACGAGCTAACATATCCACTATAGTTAAATCACCTTCACAGTAATATTCCTGTTTGTGCTGTGGAAAATCTCTGTACAGATGTTAAGAATCATAATGAGAGAGAGAGAGAGAGTGTATGAAAAATCAGGAAAATCTTTAGTTTCAAAGTACTCCTCAAAGCAGTCTAGAATGTTGCGCCTTATGTGAATAGACGACGATAACTTAAGACGGTTAAAAAAAATACTGTTGCATGTTGGCCGGGCAGCAGTCTCATTACATCATGCTGAGTGGTCAGCCCTGTGAGTCAACCAGTGATGTCATGGGTTTTCGCAACTATGTCGCAACTTCCAAGGGACGTCATTGGGATTCCCCGATGACGCCAGTGCGAATACGTGACTATCAACAGGCACGACCGAGGTAATGTCTAATTTTAGACCTCAGGCCATCCCATTTCATCAGCCATTGACATCACTGAAGGGGTCATATAAAAGCCTCAGGACTACACAACGTGAGTCAGTCAGGAAGTGTTAGTCTGGAAGTGATAGTCTTGTAGTGAGTCGTGAAGATGAAGTGAGACCGAGAGTGGTGTGAGGCAGCGCCCTTAGGGGCGGCATTGCCACTGGGGTGGCGATAGGTGTCGTGAGAAGTGACGAGCCGAGAGGAGACACCGATGGCAGCGCAGAGAAGAAGAAGACCCAGCATCTTGGGGGCGGTATCACGACGGCTCCGGGGCTGATGTAACATCGGCGGAGCTGACGAGGTGTGGCTTTTCGAGGATGGCAACACGACAGCAGTGGTCGGTGTCAAGGCTTTGTGGCGCCAGCAGGCTGCAGGAAGGACGAACAACACTTGCGGTGTTGTGTTGGAGTGCTGCAGAGGTGGTGAGCTGTAGAGAACAACACTGACAGTGTTGTATCGAGGAGGGCAGTAACTGGCTACTTGAGGAAACTGTCTACCTGGTGATTCAAGAGAAGGAGTGCTTCGAGAGTTTGCTATTGGTCCTGCTCGGAGGAGGTATTAAGCTTGTGCAGAGAGGCTGGTGAGGACATCTTGGTGATGTCAGGAAGACGTCTTGGTGACGTCGGAGTCTACTGCGAGGCTACAGACGTTGGGCAGATGCAACAAAACACTTGGAGGGAAACCTCGAAATTTCACGGTATCAGTTACTTAGGGCGAAATAGGATACGTCGGGTACTTAGGGCGAAATAAGCTGCATTGGGTACTTAGGGCGAAATAAACTGCATTGGGTACTTAGGGCGAAATAGGATACACCGGGTAAGGGTAAGTATTGAAGATAAAGAACATTAAAAGTAAAGACAACAGTTCATTATCGTACGACAGAAGAATTACGAATAGTTGTCCCCTTCTTCGAACACATTACCCCGAATACTGTCCCACTGTGCTTCTTCCAAGTACCGAAGAGTTAAAGTTTTCGGCTGGTCGAGGGTGTCGAGACTGCGATATGCTCGGTGATATCGCAATTCAAGTTATGGTGCCCGTACTTTTATAGTGCTAATTGACTAAAGCGGCAGTATTGAATGAGCTGAATACCATCAGCAGTTGTAGTATAAATGACAATGAGGACGTTTGGCACTGGTAATGTATTTTCCTGACAGCGTCGCTGTTGCGAGCACAATATTTGTCCTTGAGCAATGACTAACTGTTGTTTAAATCATCACTTCAGGGGCTGGAGCTGAGTGATGTATGTACATAAACGCGCTCCTTATCCTGGCATTCTTATTTGCAACGCTTGGTATGCCTGTAAATATAGTCAATGCCCAGAATAAAGCTTGATTCGTTGGAAGGACGTAATTGGTGCATCCACTGCCGAAATTACCGCAAGATGGTATGTTGTCAAAAGCTCAGTTGCCAACCTGCAATATTGCAAATTGTAGTGCAGGCCTCAGAAACGCCGAATTCTGTGGTAATATTCAGGTAGGGTCGGATACTGTCACTTCTGCATGTAAGCCCGTTTAAATATTTAGAACTTTGAATTTTCGTGACTAAATCTTGACTACGCAGAGTTATACCAGCCGGTATCGTGCATTCTCAGTATACCACTAACTTAATTTGCCTCTATCTGCTCGTATGCTGCCCGTAGTTGATGTGTGTCTTGGCGAATTGCTAGATTGGATTTACCTGGTACTCTCGCCAGCTGTGCCGTTGTTGCGTGTTCAGATTGATGACAATATACTATTTTTACTATTGCTATATAAACTATAAGCCTTATTCATATTCGTACCTTGCGTTGTCAATACCTTCTTCTTCATTCCTACCTTCGCCAACTTCCCAACTACACCATCTTTGTACACGAAACATTCTGTGCCTACAGTCACTCCCAACACGCAATCTTACCCTTCACAACCCGATCTACATTATGTGAATTCTATGATACTCTAATTATGTATATTTACTCTACTATCGGACTTCAGTTCCGGCTACTTTTAACTATCATTATCTCTGTCCTTGAATACATATGCTCTGTAAAGTAAGCCATTCGTATCGTGCTCCTATGAGTCAAGACGCTGTTAATTTCAAAAGTTATACTGGCTATTTTGAAATTCTTGCAAACATATCCTTATCTAATTCAGACTTAAATGTTTCTGATTTCTTGGGGTGTTTCTATACTCGATCTCACCGTCGGACATTCACGAGTATTCTTAATATATCAAAGTCACTGGAAACATTTACTTATTAGGAAAAATTATTCGCTCGTTCAGCACATTGTAGATAACAACACACTCCATGTATATGTAAATTAATGTATTCTTTAGAGCCAGCATAGAGCAACACCTATACTCGTGCACTCGTAATTGCTGGTCTGGAACAGTCTCTCAGCACTCTCTGACGTCACTTGCGAGCGAGAGAGTGCAAAAGTGAATAATCTAACCATTTACATCATTGCTATTTGTCAGATACTTATTAGACAAGTGTCAAATATAGCACAAAGTAGTACCGGACACGGAGGCGATTTTTTTTTTTTTTGCAACGACATATTGCAATAATCATAGCGTTAGAGATGCTAACACTATTATTAAATTACGTTGGTTGCATAATTCTAAAATAATAAAATGTGTTAATTATTACATTCTGTGACTGTAAACACGTATTGTTTAGTATCGTCATGTTTATGACTAAGATTTATAAATTTTATGTTTTATGAAAAAAATGCAAGTATTATGAACAAAATAAATTTTAATTTAATTCACAGTTCTTGTATAGGATGATTAACTAGGAGTTACCGCCACACACAGAACTTATTCCTTACATCATTTGTAGCAAAAAAGTAACCTACACATATGGGTCCCTCCTTATATGAAATGTAGCAGTTGTAGGCCTACTGGTACGTCAAGTTTACCGACGGGGCACATTTCACGCGAGAGGGCATAAACAATCTGTAACATTACCGAGACGCTTAACTGGTTTAGTTTAGTTGTGTCTGTTAATGCTTGAGTTCAAACTATAGGGTCTGATAAAACGTTACTAATTTATTTCTGCATTTTATTCTTCATGTTTAAAATGTTTAGATTTCTCTGAAAATATTGGAAACAGGACTCGCATGAATATTATATGTTTTGCTCCAAGTTAAGTAAGAAATAAGTCCTGTGTGTGACGGCAACTTCTCGTGAATTATAATGTATTTAAACTGTCAGCCGCCAAGGCAATGCTAGTGAAAATGTCTCCACTGTCTTATAATACTTAGGAGTGCGCGGTAGATAAATAAACGCTGAAAACGTCAATTTATTTCTACGCTTTTTTCGAAGTCAACATGAATAAAATACTCAATGACAATCCTAGATAATCGTATTTGCCACGATATGAGTAAATATTTACCCAGAATTACTAATTCATTACGCGTGATCTCTTGCACCGCAGTTAAATGCACGAGGTTCCGGCGTCAGAGATTGTGCCTCAGACGTTCGTAACACTGGAAACAATTTTTTTATAACGTTGCCTAAAACTATCGTCTAGGATTGCTATTGTTTAATTTTCGCAAATTGGCTTCAAGAAACCTACAGTTATAGATCAATGCTTTTAGCGTTGAATTATGTACCACGCCCTCTAAGGGCGCGGTGTACCACAATTTTCACCACCATACTTTTATTTTTATATTTGTACCAGTTATTTATTATATTACACAAAATGTAACAAATTTTTTCTCCGATAAAATTTTTTTTATGTCTCATAGTTTTTGCATAATGGCTCGTTATAAAGCCAAAATTTGCATGTTTTCGTTTTAAGAACGACACTAAAACCAATTCACTGACCAAATTTAAAAAAAAAAAATCGCAGTGTGTAACAATTTTTAGGCTACAAATTCAGCTTTGTTAAATTACGAAATAAAATATTTTTGAATTAAGAAGATATATTGAATTTTTCAAATTATTGTTATTAATTTCAGCATTTTTATTTAAATACAAAAAAATATATTAGTAGAGAGGGGTAATTCCGATCAATTCAAATTATTTTGTAAAAAGTAAATTGTTGGAACAAAGATTTAGTCAATCAAAATACATGAACATAAACTTCAACATGTATACTTACTACTCCATACATAAAATAGCTCATTATAACACATTTACATTTTAAAATTAAGAATCGTTCACAAAATGCGACATTACAGAATACACAAAACTAGTGGGGTAATTGCGATCACATGTGGGGTAGATCCGATCACAGTGGGGCAATTACAATCACACACATTTACCACACATGAATCGTTTCTTTCCTTTGGCACCCACACAGAGTTCATGATACCAACTTCCACATTTCTGGCACTTGATCCAGTCCCCTCTGTTTGCAGACTTGCTCCATCTTCTGCTGCAAAATTCACATGGTGCATCGTTCGAATCTGTCACAATGGGAATTTCTTCTCCGGTAGAGTCAATTTCTTGTTCTATAAACAGTTTACGTCTCTTCACTGTGCAGTCCACCTGAATCTTTTTCTTAGTTGAAACTTTAACTTTTTCTGCAGTTTCCTTGATGTTTCCTTCCGATGTAAGATGCCGAGCTCTCTGTTTCTTTCTTGTTTGCTTCGGCGTGTTTTGATTTCCGGGTGATTTGTGTGGAGTTGGAATGATGTCATTGAATGTAGAAGAGATTTTCTGCTTACTGGAAGACTTCAAGGTAGAAGCTGGTTTAGATAGAGTAGGCGGGGCTTCAGAACTGGAGCGAGTAACAGTGTACTTGGATGCGGAATGATGGCAGTGTGACTTATTTTCAACATGGTGAACGAAAACATCAGGTACTGGATCTGAAGCTTGCATAGTGGGAAAATTTTCTGTAGAAGGAGGCTCAACATGGAAAGCTGCAGATGGCAGAAATTTATCAATCGGTATAACACTAGGGTCAAATGGGTAGAGACCAGTGCACTGAAACCCTTTGGTAGCATTCCCATGAGATGCAGCTTTGTTCCATGCAGATGTGAAAATTTTTCCAAAGTCAGACTTGATGATTGATTGTGCTGGATTGTTGTGAATGAATGTGGTTGCTTCTTGGTGGTAGAAAGTTTTTAATGGTTTGAATAGTGTGCGATCTAAAGGCTGAAGGACATGAGTGGTATGGGGTGGTAAACAGAGAAGTTCAATTTCGTTGTCTCTACAAAAGTTCAGACATTTAAGCGAACAATGTGATGCGTGCCCATCCAAAAC
>PNEQ01101613.1:0-24753 GCA_003012365.1 Medauroidea extradentata | reverse complement strand
GATTCATTGTAAACAAATTATTTCAAACGGTAAATATTTTACTTGATATTTCTTGAAGGGTGTTTTCATATGAGAAACTTAGCCATCCCCCCCCCCCCCCCGCCTGTCCTTTATGTTCAAAACTAGTTGTTGCCCACGACTTCGATACGCAATTTTCATTTATGCGACTGTATTTTTTTTAAATTAAAACATAAAATTATTTGATAAAAGTTTTCCGCAACTTCAAATTCCATGTAAGTATTAATATTAACACTGATAAATGGCTCTAAACCTTGTAATTTTCTTATTAATAATGATAAATGACTCTAAACCTTGTAATTTTCAAAAACGAAGTTTTCTTAAATTGTAAACGGAGGGAAATTATTTTTATTGTTGCTAGTAAGCTTTTTAGAAACATTTTAAAAATTAAACTGTTTCACTTATTTTTTATGTGCCCCGTTTGGACTTCCGCAACTGACAGACATAGTATTTTATAGAGATAACATTTTAAAATTTACATTGCAAAAAAAGTGCATGATTTTAATTAATTTGGTTATTTAATTGATTTTCCTGATCCAATACTTCTTAAGAAACTTTACGTTGAAGTGTTTTCGTTTAAAAGAGTACGCTTTAAAATAATTGGTTTATTTATTATTAATTATTATAACACTGATTTCGCATAGAAACTGCATTGTTACAAGGTTGGTACACAGGGTGCGGTCAGCATAATAAGATCTGGGAAGAGATAATTTGTATTTGTAACTTAACAACCATCTAGAATTGTTATACTTCATCAGCGTGCAAACAGCATTTCAGAATGCTTTATCATCAAACTGGTCGTTGAACAGTGTTTTATAAGTTGCTTCCGCAAGCTGTAGACAGTCAAACCAGGCATTTTCATCGCCAGTCTAAGTGTGAAAATTGTGTTGCATGATATTTCAAACACCGTGTTAAAGTGAATTCTAATACAAGCCAGGAAACTCTGTGGTAATTAGTTTGATAAGGGACTCTATACTCTTCTAGTTGTGCTGATATCGGTGGGGTATAGGCGGATACAGCACCCTTTAATCTCAACTATTACGTCATGAAATGATAGAGGCACAACTGAATGTCTCAAGATACTAGTTGTCGGGTAGAAGACTCCGCCCCAGAGCTGTGACATGCGCATAGAGGCTAGGTGGAGGCGTAATGCGTGTGCTGAGTCGTCCTTATATGTCAGCATTTCTTCGACTGGAAGGCACAGAATACCTTCACACAGGCAGCCACCTTGAAGTCTTATTTAAGCAGGAAAGCAGAGAGGCACAATTGCTGTTTCCTACATAGCTGTAACGACTGTTTTACATTGTTAATGTAAGTTACTATTCTTTTTTCTTGTCTAGCCAACGTTAATTATGTTCCAACGTCTCATTATGTTAAATATCTCGACAACTGCAGTGCAAGTAGCGGCAACATCTTTGCCACAGTCGTTCAAAGCAGTTAAATTATCTTCACAACTTGTAACATAGTTAACCTTATCCAGATAAACACCCAGTCTTCCTTTGTCTTCGACATGACGTCATACAGTGGTCAGGTTGCAGCTGAAAGTCACTTGAGCGTAGAGGCGATTATGTACCCGATGTGCACAGCTACATCGTCCTTATCGTTCCAGCGTCTCATGACCGTGGACACGCAATATAACACATCTAGACGGCGCTATTAAGGTGGCCGCCTGGTGAAGTGTGTGTGTGTAGGTGTGTGTGTGTGAGAGAGAGAGAGAGAGAGAGAGAGAGAGAGAGAGAGAGAGAGAGGGAATATCAGTGAGGTGCTACGAGCGACGTCGGTCGACATATATACTATATCATCTTACTCTATGCCGTAAGTCGTAAGCACGCGCTGTGTTCCCGCCATAACGTTATACTGTGAGACATCAAGCGGTGATCCATGAGTTTTTTGTTCCCGTCACTCTAGCAAAATTCAGTGTAATTTTTGGCATCCATTACGAAAAAATCCGGTGCTTATATCTTGATAAACACCGGTCTGAAAAAAAAAATTTTCAGCCAGCTTCCAGTGTGCGTAATGTCTTAGTAATCATGTTCACAATTAGTCCGAGTTGTGTATTTTTTTCGTAGGTAAGCATTGTGGTCGCACGTTTATTTATCTCTAAAAAAAATATGACTCCGAACAAGCCACATCTAGTTGGACCACTAGCTAGACGACACCCTTTATGCTTCAGCGCTTGCTAGGAGGGGTTATAACGCTCGATACTGGCAAGTTTAATGGCGAAGTAACCTTGCAATAAACGGCCTTCCTCTAGATAATGGCGTATTATCTGGGTAGCGGTCAGTCAGTCGGCACCCGCTGCATTCGTCAACTTTGACCTTTGTAACAGTTCGAGGTGAGAGAGCGGCGCTGCGCCTGCACTACTGCCCGCAGCAACCCGCAGTGCACGGCTAACTCCGCCATGTTAGGTTCTGTCTTTCCTGTGTTGACGCTGCTACTGACTTATGTCGCCGATAATAAAGTTTGCTGTGGCTAATATTGTGTTTATCGCTCTACACAATTATTGATGATTATTTTGTTAGTTCTCACAGAAAAATTAACGATAGTGTTTGATCCGTTACCATTGCCAACGGTACAGCACTATCTGTCAAACTTATTGTTTCGTGTTTCTGTGTCAGAGAAGTTGATATTGTAGATCGCGTTCGTGTAATACGAAATAGCTAATTGGTTCTGAACAATTTTTATTGAGTTGAAATGTGCCTATTAGAGTAAGTATTATTGGCTGTAAATATGCTTAGGATGTCAGTGTTAAGTTCAATTAAGTCTTAAAATGGTAAAGCCACTTAATATTAATAGTTATAAAACGTATTCCAATTGATTTTTGTATTGATATATTTTTCTCGCCTTATAGCCTGACAGCCGATATAATACTAAAACTACTGATTCCCCCCCCCCCCAATTAAAATATGAGAATTGCGACGTAAGTAAGTTTTATTATGTTTAAATAAAAATGGCAAGGAAAACGTTTTAAAGTGAATGATTTCTTTGTAACTACAGACATTCCAATTTAAGGCATCTTTCTACCCTTGCAATAGTTCTATGCTTTGAGCAGTTCGAAATCTGTCAGTGGTATAGTTATCAAATGAAACATAATTCTGCAGAAAGTATTCTATCTTATGCTTATCTTTTGAAGTAGGGAATGAATTGTTAAGCAATACTTGATGCTTATAACTAACCGTAGTTTCTCTCTAGGGGCATGAAAAAAGGTTATATATCCCGTTGTTTTCCGAGAAGACTCGGTGATAATGTTGAGATGGTTCCTAAATACTGGCCATGGTCGCTTTCCAGGCCCCGCCTCTTACTTCCTCGCAGTCACGAGATACTAAGGGCGCTGCCTGTCCTAACCGCCAATGTAGTGTGAAAAGCTTCTGATCTCCAAAATCGTTCGAGATAATAAGTGACTTCATTAACGTGATGAGGTTAATGCTACATCATCTTGTCTGCAACAACAAGTTTTCCAGAATCTATCAGGCTTGTTTGGCAGAACCTGCCCTCTTGTTCCTGTACCCGAAGGTATACCAGGTGTAACATTCAGACGGCACTGGGTTTGTCACCAGCCAGTCTTCCTTCATCAGCCAGGACTCAACATAGCTGCAGACTGCATCAAAGCTGACGATAGTAGGTGAATGCTCCCGACACAAGGAGACACGCACCTTCCAGTCACGATGGCTATTGTGGATATCAGCTCACCTAGCGACGTTACCACCCGCGGGTTAACCTCGGAGGACCACCTTGCTGAGGGCGAGGTTCATCCAACCTCTACGATACAGTTTCGTGGACGGGTTCTCTTACCAGGCGGACCAGACCGTCGACTCAAGGACTCATCCTATAAGCCTTCTCCCAAGCAGGAGTTAGTCAACCTCCGCCACTCAGAACCCAATTCGTGATCGGCTCAGCACAATGCTGTGGTTTCATGCCAATCCCTTAAGTACCTGAGAAACAACATGCATCTGAGTTTTCACCAGAGTAAGTGTCCACCTTCCAGAGCTCCAGAACACCTTCATATCTACATTGCTCGAGATCCGCACCACATGACACTACTGTATGCCTCAGTGGGACATGCAATCTGTTCGTAGGTAGCACAGCATGCTGGGGCTACAGTACCAGCTTCTGGAAGCTGGCCTAAGAAGTCCCGCCAAGGATCTTCCCCTCGTGCACATGGAGAGACACAACTTGCCCGGTCTTCAGCCTCACTCAGTTATCCGCTGTGCAACCACGTCACCAGCCCGGACGTCAAGGAGTGGTCTTTGGCAGAACTGTGCAACGGGAGGTTGCTTGGACATACTCCACTGTGTTCTGAAATTGTACGAATATACAACGCTAGAATGAAGGGGTCGGGGTAAACGGGAGATCCCTGAAGAAAAAAAACCCGCCATCTTATGACATCGTCCGCATTTAAAGAAAGATTTTGCACGAACTATTCCCTATTTTGCTGTGAACACATAATTTCTTAATGATAACAAAATTTTATTGGTGGCAACAAAGGCTTTTGTAGTAAGCACAAAAATGCTCGATAGTGTAAATACCAACAAAATGTTTCGTAGTTGCCACAAAGTGTTTATTTCTGTGTGGCACGATTCCCACCGGCGAAAATCCTCTTCTACCACACTAAACATTTTCATTTAACTCGCCTGGCTTATAGAAGTGTATACATAAAAAGTATAAATAAAAACGAGCACTCGTAGATATTAGAAGGTTTGACCGACTTTATAAGTAAACATTTGGTCAGAGTGACTCATTAGTCTACAATAATCTCTCGTGCCGAAATCAAATGTCCGAAGTTTCGGAGTGTGATAGGGTCGATTGCAGAGTCGTGTGAGGAAAATCTCGAGGTAAAGGTGAACCTGAGGAGAACTTCAGTAACATCTGAGAATATTCCGTCTGCATTGCACAGTCAGTTGAGGTGGAGTGTTACCACAATATTCGCGAGGAAAATAATTTATCTTCGTGCATCGACTTGTGAACGTAGCTAAATTGTATATTATTTTCCATTTATAACGCACAAAACTTATATGAACGTGATTTGATAATTTATATTTAGTGTTTCGCATACTGTAAAGTTGAAAAAATGTAAAATATCAATTATAAAAATACGTCGTTAAATTTGTTTATAAGATGGTATCATAACCTCTTTGTTTGAAAACAAAACTATCATTAAAACACGACGTCGCTTTAATGTAAAAATGTACAACGAATAAACATTATGTCGTAGATACCAGTGTGGTCTTACCTTTACATTATGGTTATGTTCCTACTATAAAATACTACCAATAAATTCAAATAAGAAAATAAATCTCCCCAATGTGGTATTCTAACCTCTATTTTCGGCCGCCATGATTGATTTGCAGCTTGAGAAAATCTTAAGCAAGGTCGGAGAACATCTTAAGAATTCCTGCGTTTTGCCTTATATTTAACTCACTTTTCGTCTCTGATTGAAATGTGAGACATTTTCATTGCAGAGAGACCCTAGATTTGACTCAAGATGACTGTGTAATCGGCTCTGAGACTGTAATCCAGAAATACCAGTAGGGAAAACTAAAGTCTCTTGTCTAAGTTTTTTCCGCATTGGTTTCGATAAACCTGAAGTTTTTAATTACTGCGTTATTTTTTTTTTAATTTCGATTCTGTTACTTGTAAGAGAATGGCTTGAGGGTATTCCTGGGGCTGCTAGTGAGGACGTAACCACGCTGGTTCGCACCTGTCTTGCGCAGAGATGAGGGCGACGGGACATGAACCCAGGGAGGTAATATTGTGAATGTCACATCCCGGGCCTGTAATCACACCCGGGACATATTTGCGTGTTCCAGGCCTACAAGTGTGGAAGCTATAAGGGCGACATAGCACTAGCCTCTAGGAGCAAGTCAACTGACGTACAATCTTCTCCCAGACAACTACCCTCTATGATATATTCACTTATGAACCTGACATTGTATTATGTGATATTAAAAAAATGTCTGTATTGCACACGCTTTATACCTTTCAAAATATTGTATGCGATGATTTTCGTACCTAAATGGAACCATTAAATTTTCCATTTTCGACAGCGGGTAAACAAACTTAACAGATTAAAGAACGACCAATATTGAATGCTATTTTTAAGCAGGTGTCACTCATGTGCGATGAGCAGTTGTCTAATTGGTCTAATCTTGTAACGGCCTAAACTCTGCACGCCGCTACGCGGGCCCCTTAAGACAGTATTATTCTTGATTAGCGTACTAGTGTCGTTCATATGGCTTCCATATTGTCTGTAGTGAGTACAAAAAAATACACAACCCTAGTAGCAAATGCAATAATTTTTCAGTTCGCCAACTGTTGGCAGAAGCGGCGAACGTTTGTTAGTATGATGGTCTACTATTGGTGGAATGGAGGTTGTTTTAATCAGGCCATATCAGTAAACATGTTTGTAGTTACACTGAAATAATTTTAATGTGGACAACTTAGTTTAAAAAGACTGACGTATTTCAGTATATGGTCCACACGCAGACTTAGCAAACTAACCCACAAGCATCTGAGTATAATAAGAATACTTGTGGTACACTTGTTGTAAACTTGTGGTTAATGTGTGGGTTGATGTCATTATGCATCATGTATGCCACATGTGGCCGCGGGTGCATTCAGAATGTTTACTGCCTGTCAGATTTGCGCAAGTTGGGCTAGTTGATGCTTGCTATTTGGGAAGGACTTGTCTTAAATAGTATTGCCTATATTTACTTTTTCCCTTTCAAAACGTATATGTTGGCTTTGTGAGTATGAAGGATGTGTAGTACTCGCAGGCATACACTGGGTGTGTGTTGTGTTAGAGCTAGACGGCGAGTTCCAGGAAGCCGTAATGTGCGTAGCCCTCTCCGCCACGCACACACGCACACACGCACACAAGCTTACCACGGTGCGTAGCAAGCCTCTCTCAGAGATTGCACTCAGCAGAACCCTAATATTACTTCACATGCCGCGGCTACACGGGTGCCGCGCACATCTCAATGGTTCCAGCTACCAAGCCTCTGTTAGCATTTAAATAACTTTATTTAACCTAGCAGAAGTATTATTGTAATGAAGCATCCAGTACGTTTCGTTCGTTATTGTGAATACTGAAACATAGCGAAGTCGCGTTCAATACTTACACTGTCGAATTAGGACCATCATGTAGGTATTCAACGGGCAATTTAACCCCCTTCTTGTATCCCACCTTTTCATGCCTTATTAAATGTGTGTTAATACTATATGACATATATATATATATATATATATATATATATATATATATATATATATATATATGTAAGCTATACACGACCTAGGGAAATAAAAGAACCAAAATTAATAACGTAATTCGTCATTAAAAGTGAAGTACAAAATATATGGAACAATTTATTGATCAAGTGAATGTGAAGGGATATTTGATACCTTGAAAATCGGTGTGATATTCGAGAGACCTGTGCAATGGGAGTGAATAACTGGAATTAGTTGCTTGGACATAATTTCGCAGTGGAGTATGTCCAAGCAACTAAATCCAGTCTTGAAAATCGAGTTTGAATGTAATATTTAGGCAAAATATCGAACGTGTCTTAAAGTTAAATTACGATATTTTTGGTGATGTTAACTGTAATGAACCTTTATCACGTAAAGAAATGATTCTTGAAGCTTTCCCATTCGTGAAAATACGGTGGTTGGCAACCATTTTATTGCAAACAGGTTCTGTGCCACTAGGCTTTGTGAACATTTTATGTATGTCTGAGCTGTGCAGTGTAAGGAACAAAGAATTCTTGCAGAAAGCGCCTATAGTGCGCCGTTTACGATAAAATGCACACAAATGTTCTTGTAACAATAATACAACATCCGGTATAATGTATGTGTAGTAAGTACTACTTCCACAACTATATAAACATTTACACACACGCATTAAATTAATTTTTAAAATGTGTTGTCTTATTAATAGAGACGGGAAAACTTCGCGTGTTCACTGCTGTGTAGGCTTGCCTCCAAGAACATGTGTGTATTCAAGCAGACATTATGTGCTCACTGGATGCTCGATGACGCAGTGATATAGTTGCTGCTGTACTATTGGCTAAGCCATTTACAGGATGTGTCAGATAAGTCACGGGCCAATTGCGAAAGTGGCACGAGCTCACAGTTGCTGCAATTATAGCTTGGGGCCAAAACAAAACGTGAATTTTTCAGGTCTCTACCTATTAATAGTTTTCGCAGGGCCTGGAACTTCAAGAATCACCTCCTTAAGCATATCATAGTACAACTCCATGTGTGTGTGTTTGTGTGTGTGTGAGCACACAAGGCCTTTTAACAGCCTATATAACTGTGATACTGCAACTGTAATACAATAGATGCAGACCTTCAAATTCTCTTTGTACCACAATAGTCCAGGAAATATATGAGATTTATGGACAAATTGCAAGAAAAAGGTTTTTTTTACATCGGAATTCGCAAAAAAATTATAGAATGACATATCCAAAATCCACCTAAATCCACCTTCCAGTTTTTACTTTTTTCCGGAATTTGTCTTGAAAATATGCTACAAAAATAAATAAGTCGATAACGGAGCATCACACTACAAAACTTATACAGACTAAAATTAAAGAACACAAAATGTACCATAATGTATCAAAAATTCACGAAAATCAGCTTATAACTTCTTATTCTTTTTCCGGGTTTCGTCCCGAAAAAAAACATTTTAAAAAATAAATCGAAAACGGCGTACTTTACAGCAAAATATTTCATACCAAAAGGTAAATGTGCCTAGCTTTTCCTGTAATGTAGTCTAATTTTATACTAATTCACATAAAATTAGCATTTTTTTTTTAATTTGTCCCGAAAAAGTCATTGTACAATATAACCGAAACCACCCGCCATATGCCAAAAACTATGGACAACAAAATTTATAAAAAGAAAACAACCAATATGTCTCATATTGCATACTTCTTTCCACTTAAAAGTAATGAACTTTTCATTATACGGGATTTGTGAAAGGAAATATTTTTAAACGGCAATAAGCCTACAACAATGCGTCGTATGTCAAAATATGTCGGGCCATAACTAAAGAGCAGAAAGTTTTACCTAATAAAAATAAAATACACCAGAATCCATTAAAATATCGAATTGTTCGTCTTCAGGATTCTGCTCTGTTGTGGAAATCAATCAAAATATCACTTACACTTTCATGGAACTAACAACATTCTTAGACCCACGCTTTTTAGTAAACACTGTACCACAAAAATGCATAGGAATTCTCATCATAAATTTTTCTGAATAACCTTCTAAGTCTTCTCATCATGTCCTGAAATTCTTCAATTATTTTGTCTGTTCTTCACCATTTTAAATTCCTCCACATAGCTTTAAGGAAGGCCAGATTCCTTTCTTCTTTTCTTGGGCGGCTTTTCTTTTCAGTCAGTTTTTGTATAGCACAGTTGCAATAAACTCCTTGAAAAACTGTAAGCATTTCTCGGAAAGTTCGGAAGTTAACATTGCACTTGTGATGATGTATAGCATCAGCTGAAAAAAATATCATTAAAACACTCTAAACATCCATCCCTAGCCATTTATCATATTATATTTCCTTACATACAGTTTTCACAGCTTTGTCAAACTTTTCAGCGTCGGTTTTCACAGCATGTATTTTTGTTACAGGATCATCAGTTTATGCTTTTTGCCCATAATAAAAACAGTTCTCGTAAAAAAATTAGTAACTGAAAAACCTTTTTTTTTTTTTTTTAATTTTTTAATTTAATTTTCTCTTTAATTGAGCTATGAGCCTCTCATCTGTGAGATTTTCCTGGTAATCTTAATGTAGGTTACATGCTGTTCTTCAGATATATTAAGGTGGACCCATTTATCGCGTGATGCAGAACTTATCCTTACTAATACCCTTCTTATTACTTTAACAGTTTGTTTGGATTTAACATATTAATTACCAAGTACACACGTATCACTGTTCAATTCAGCCACCTTTGTTTTTTTAACAATCCATTCATCAAATTGTTTACACAGGCCTTAATTATTTTTGTGGCACGTTCCAGCGGTTGTACATTATACCAATTATTACCACGTTATCCACATTATATTTAATGTATCCAGTGTCCTTAACGAAAATGAACAATACAACATACTTACAGCATATATCAAGCTCGTTACAATCCGTTATAAATAAAATGTCTAATGGAAAACTAGGCAGGAATGCAACATGTCGACACAAAAAAAAACACTAATACTGTCAACTGTGCTCAGTCACATTTCTTTGATCTATCGACTCGCTGTATGACACAAGACTGAGTTCATTTTGTTGATGATGGCCCGTTGCTTCGTTTCTGCGCAAAGTTAATAATAGCAAGACATGTGTCTGTGAAAGTAAGTCAGGAACATGCCATTAAACAGAAAACTAATATTCGGGCAAAACCCTACAAACACACACACACACATCCACATTATTTTATTTAAGTTTTTTTCTATTTCACACTTGAAAGGGTCATAACAGCAAGGGAATGCGGATGAAATCAGTCGTATATTAAGTGGACCTAAACATATTGGTATTTCCTGCAGTGGACTTAAAAATAAACAATGAAAGCCACGAATAGGGTTTTCCGCAACAAATACCAAAAAGGCATGTGATAATATTTTAGTGTAATTATGTGAATTTTATTTTTATGAGGTTAAACTTTCTGCTCCTCAGTACTGGTCCAACATATTTTGACGTGCGATGCATTGTTTTCGACTTATCGCCCTTTGACAAACCCCGTAAAGTTCATTACTTTTAAACGGAAAGAAGTAAAATTTTAATGCAACATGAGAATTTTTTCTGTTTTACTATTATTATTATTATTATTATTATTATTATTATTTTGTTTTAAATATTTTTGTCATAACATGTGAGGTTTTGGTTTTATTGTACTATGGCCTTTTCGAGACAAATTCTGAAAAAAAAAAAAAAAAAATGCTGATTTTTATGTGATTTTTATAAAATTAAAATATATTACGGGAAAAGCGTAGCACATTACCTTTCGATCTGATATATTTTGCTGTAAAGTGCTGGTAAATTTCGTGCTCTTTAATTTTCGTCTCTGCAGATTTGTCGTGAGATGCACCGTTTTCGACTTATTAATTTTTGGCGCATTTATCCGGGATAAATTCCGAGAAAAAAAACTTGAAGGTGGATTTTGGATATGTTATTGTACGAATTTTTCTGCGAATTCCGATGTAAAAAAACACCTATTCTTGTAATTTGTTCACGTTTTTTATATCTTTCCTGGACTACAATTTAAAGGCCGATTTTTTAAAAAAATATTTACTACATATTATATCATGGTAGAGTAATTTCAATAATCAAAGTGTTAGAGAATCCATGTAAGTTATTTATATTCATGATCGCCCCAATAATTAAAGAAGAATCACAAACATTTCTCCTGCACTCAGTGAGGGAAGTCTGCCATAATACAACGCATCGTGCCGTCTCAAAGGAACTATTGGGAAATACAATAATACTTAATTCGTCTTGTCAGGGTTTAAACAGCAGGTATGATAATTTTTATGGTAACGCCATGCAAAGTGTTGCAGAATCTTTAATTTTGGTTCCACGTGTGAATGTAGATGATATCAGTGATGAGTAGAAGATACATTGATGTGAGAATATACCAGAAGAGTGGTATTTTGAAGAGGAGAGTGCCGGTCGTCATTCTAATGAAATAGAAGAATGTTCTCAAGACAACCGACAAAAGTATTTATCACTGTTTGGGAAAAATATTTTCTTTGCAAAACTCAACGAGAGAAAAAAAATTATAGAACTTACGAGGCTGGTAAAAGTCATTCTAGTTTTTCTGCGTGGTGAAGCTGATGTTTAGTGGATAGTTTTTTATTAATTCGGTGATTTTGTCATGTCAAATAGATCATGCATGTCAGCCGCAGCTGTACGTGGGGTACATTCTACCAAAGATGGGCGGAGAAAGTTCAATAATCTGCCCCACTAAGTTCCTATAGCCAAAGATTTCATCGGAAAGGGTTAAGTATCTCACAGGTTGCATCAAGAGAGAATTGCTCAGAAAAAAAAAACTAATGAAACCTAAAAAAAAAAAACTAATGATAAAAGCTGAAGAAAGGAGTAAGAAGATCAAGGAAAACTAAAAATATAAAGTGATTGTGAAGAAATTACACTAAAAGCTAAGCATAGCATACATAAAGAGAAAAAACCCTACGAAAGCAAGATAAAGTAGTTGACGGAGATTTACTCGCACAAAAATGACGGGAGAAGGTAATGAAAGGATAAGAAATGTCTTAAATAATGATGACGTGAAAGGAGAAAAGTGAGAACAAGGCATGTTACAAGCATCAATTAAGAATGTGAAACTAGGCAAGTCAAGTTTACAAGAAATAAGAGTTGAACAAAGATAAGTGGCTACTTCCAAGGAAAATAAGTGTACAAGGCCAAAATATGTTATGGTTTAAATGTGGAAAAGGTGTTTATATTTTGTAGTATGTATACAGTGCACGTTGTATTCATTATTTTATATTCATAATTTCAAACGAACATTGCCTGGCAAAATTAAATTGGAACATGTTCAGTTACTATGTTTTCTTTCTCTTCATCTTGTTGTTTAATTTTGTGTCTGATTTATATTTATCCATTGTATTAGTTGTGTTAGATAGATTTATTGAAACATGGTAAATGTGTTTTACTCTAAATTTTTTTCTTACCATGTTTAACCTTATTGTTTTATTTTTACATTAAAATAAACAATGTAACATTAAACTATTAACATTTTTACTACAACAAATAAAGGTCAAACAAACCCCACCCACAGTGAACTCAATTTCTTTGGTAGGGTCTACAATAGCTTAAGGCCTGAGCACAGCGCTCGGTTTTGTGTTCTGGATTTGTAGGTACCAAAACTATGTACATCATATATATATTATTCCAGATTCTTAAACACTGTTCTTTATATTCCAATTTTAAATCTGTGCAAGTTAGTAGGACTAGGACTACTAACAGAGTCGAAATTAAGGGGTGTAAATGCCCCCTCCCTGGATTTAGAATTTTAAGGGTATAAAATATGTCTTTTGTATTTGGTTATTTAAATAATGCTGACGTAAGCATATAAAACTGAAGTTCTATTATTAAAGTTTCTGATTCATACATGCTTAATTAAAAAAAAAACAAGGTCACTGCCATCGAAAAAAACCTTGCCCCCCCCACCCCCAAAGAAACCTGAATTGACGGATAGTGTGAAAAACTAATGATACATTACAACGTATGTTCTCGTTAGGCTTTAAAGGCTCTGGCGTTAGAACGTGTGGCTGCAAGAGCCGCACTTGGCTGGTTGGTTTACTGCGGGGGTAATTTCCCTTATCTCCCTAATGCTTTCCAGTTACTTCACCTCATTTCATCGGCAGAGAACATGTGGTTAAGGGCACAAGGAGATAACACAGCCCTTCCTACACTGAACTGCAGTGAGGCTGTTGCCAGAAGGCATGAACCCTCGCATGCACATATCATGCACGTGTATGTTGACACATGCATAAACTATGTTGTGGAAAGTCGCTGGATACCTCATTCCTGCCAGTGAAAAGTCTCTGTCGGGTGTTGAACAAGGGAAGGCACGAACACTTGAACACATGTGTAATGAGTACAGAAAGGAAATATTTGCTGTTTCAGTGCCCTGTACCTCACTGTCCTGCGTATACTAAAGTCCCGTCTATTCGTTCATTGTCTGCGAGTAGCCACTGACTGACAAGTGTATGGGGCTTGAGAATAGACAGGATAGTGTATTATATTTAGAGGTACGTCAATTTCGCGGATTCATCTGGCAGCAGCCTAGACTTGTCAGTCCTCTACACCCACTGGCCACAATCGATTATCTATTAGCTTATAACATTACAAGCAGGTAGCAAGCGATAGCACTTCGCATTATTTCCTTAATTACTACTGGCTTGCAGTAGTCAAACGCGTTTCGTAACAGCCGCCAGCAAGTCACAGACATGACAATGAAGTATACATAATTGGCGTTCAACCTGACCTGGATTGTATCTACGAAATTTACGTACCTCTAATTATATTATAACATTCAGGTTATAGTGAATTTTTCTTTCTTTAGCAATGAGTCAACATAGAGAGTATGTATGTTTTGAGTGCTCTCCGAAGCGATATAATTGTAACTAGTCGTAAATTCGGCCATTGTAACCGAGTGAAAGTGAGTGAGAGATTTTGGTCAACGAGGTCTTTAACGCTGGTGAAGGATGACATGAGGTGAGTATGGAGCAGCGCCGGAATGAAGGGGGAAACGGGAGATCCTCGAGAAAACCCGCCGACCAGCGGCATCGTCCGGCACGACTCCCACGTGCGGAAACCCAGGGACCGACCCCACCGGGAACCGAACCCGGACCGCCTTGGTGGGAGGCGGGTGGTCTGACCATTCGCCAACCGCTGTCCTTGTCATTGTAACTGAGAAGTTTGCACTAGTTAATCGTCCCTCAGCCGACTGTTTCTGTCGCTATAATCTAGTGAAACGTCGTGTAAGTATTGTTCCCAAGCAACGCCCTGGAAAACCTACAACACTAACATATTGACTTCAGGTAACTATGTAGAGTAGTGTGTGAACCAATCATCAGGCAGCAATGACGTTAGTCGCAGGTCTTGGTACAGAGACCAGTGACAGTATTCACCACCGCGGCTGTGCTGTTATCACAACACTGTTATCACCGGCATTACACTGTCAAGCGGTACAAGATCTGGCAGAGTATTGACACGTGTATTAAAACGTGCATTTGTCGTGGGCAAGTAGCGCTATGTCTCGAGGTTGACATTGAAACTTAGTGACATTCCAGACGCCATTGTTAGTAAACATATAGTTACAAGTTTAGCAAAAACTTACATGTGGGCAATTCCTGAGCTCTTTGGTATTGAGGTCTTATAATTAAAAATAAAAAGTTGAAATAAATTATTGATTTACTGGGTCACAAGGCTTACAAAAATACACAAAACAGCAATCAACTATAACTTTCACAACACAATTAGTTATGCACACAATTACTACTGTGTCGCAAAAATTTTAATTAACTTTGACAAATAAAGCACAAAAAAATGTATAACATCAATTAATTAAAGACAACAAATTACAATAAAAATTCGGCCGTATATCCAATCAACAATATTTCAAAACGTGACAATGTTCAACATTAACAGTCCGAAGTGGTGATGGCTCACCATGTGCTGCGCAGCAACCCGAGTGCACCACTGCCGTCACTCTTGCGGTCTTCGGTTCGACTCCCGTCGTGCACCTCCTTGTTGTCCGTCGACCCGCAGCTCCGGTCCTCTTGTTTCGCCCAATACTGCTCCGAAGGTATGTACCTGCAGCCTCACAGTAGACTCTGACATCACCAAGATGTCTTCACCAGTCTCTCTCTATAAGCTTAGCACTCTCTTCTAGCACGACCAAAAGCGAACTCTCCCCAACTCTGTTGATTCGGGGCTTATATACTCAGGCCAAACTCCGAAGATTCATCGAATTACATGGGTCTAAAAATAGACATTACATCATGCTTGGGACGTGACTTGAGCCTCGTGGCCGGTCTCGTAGTGTTAAGGCGCAGTTGAAACATGTCTCTATGACGTAGTACGTCGTGACTTCTGCCACATGACATCTGGCTTGTGAATCATGGACTAGTCCATAAGGTGTTTCGACACAACTTCCAACCACCCAGCCCACAGAAACAGCATGCAACAATATCATCTAGTATGGCCACATTAAGGCCTTGTTACGGAGTTTTGCAGTGATTTCGAAAAAAAAAAAAAATATTGCTACCTAATACTCATATCAAAATTTCGCTGCACAGTTTTGACACTTGTATGTTATAATTTGTAGCTGAATTTTTTTGTAGAATTATACTGAACGGTTTTTCAGATTTCATTACCCAAAGTACCACGTTTTTCGTCGTGAAAATAAGCAAAAATGAAGGAAATTATTTTTTTGCTGGCGAATGGTACATTATTTTTAAAAACGCGCCCACAAAATTGTGCATGGTGTGATTGCGTATTGACTCTTTTTTTTTTTTTCAAAACTTTTGGTTAAAAAATATTTGAGTTGTTGGCACCAGTCGGGATTAAGGAGTAGGGTAAGGAAGACATTGAAAAATTGATCGAGTTGGTGATGATGTACCAAACATCGTATTAGAACCAATTGTGCGTGGCAGACTTAGTACGAATTCTGAGATAGAACATTGCCTGATTTTAGGTGCAAGATCTTGCAAGTTGCACGAAACGAAGGATTTTATTGCTTGTTTTGTACTGTCTATGTAATCAAGTACATATTGGATTATCGACCGAAGAGATAGAAGTAAATGATAACTTAAGTTGTACGAAAAATAATCTAGCCTTTTACATATCAATCGTAGTGCATACTTGGAAGCAGGACTTACACGGGGATTCAAAAGATCTGTGACCTACTAAACTATTATTTCCAACGAGTTCAGGTTTGCTTTAAAACTAAGTTGTATGTGCATAAGTCTATGTATGTTAAATGTTGCCAGAGGCCACTACCAAGTCCCCGACAAATTACCTGTGTGAATTATTTGTGTGCGGGATGTACTCTGTATTCTTGCATGATAGTGGATATGTGGACGTTACCTCTATCGAGTAGTCAGGGGTGGCCAAGCCATCAGTCGCGTGAAGTGTAATTGCCAGAAATGACGCGCGACAACTCGGCGCTCCGGTCATGGTAGGCCTGAAAATCCTGTTATTTTCGCACCACGCTGCGATGCGAGTAATCCGATTGGCAGTTTTAATCTGCTTGGAGAGCGATTAACTGTCCCTCATACACTGCGCTAGTCTTTCACAACTCACATATAACTGCAATAGACGGCGTGTGTGTGTGTGTGTGTGTTGTCCCAGAATGATTTCATATCGACTGTAACCCCTTCCCCTCATTTTTCGCATGTTTTGTGTTTAGACGAATCCTCATTTTTCAAACCATAATACTTAAATTTACAAAGAAAGTGGATGTTTTATGCAATTCGTCTTGAATCTTGAAAGTTCTTATCAGGTTTTCGTGAATTTACTCTGCAAGGAACTAAAAAGAAAAAAATAGATATATTATTTTAGCGGCATCTTAACAAAAAAATCCATAATATTTAACGTATCTTCAATCATTTACATGTGAAAGATCTGTTTTTATAAATTTCCACGATTACTTCCAAACTCCGATTAAATAGAAAACTCCTTCAATCATCTTGCATTGTATCATTAACCAATAAAACCCTGTCGCTAGTTTCCGAAAGGCAATCGTTACTTATAAATGAATTATCTCATTGTTGCTAATTACTCTGAAGTTAAATAAAAAAAATTGTATAATAATTTGTAATGAAGCCTTAATATCAATTTCTTGTAGCTCACTCAAACATTCTGTTTCGTATTTCCTGCAACAGTAGCGTATACAACAATACCGGGAAAATATTTTTAGAAGAGTTTTCTGGAGGAAGAGGAACGAACCAATACTAAATAATTCACAAATAAATGTGGTTAATGCGATAGACATGTGCAATGAAAATGCATCCCGTGATGTAGTGGTTTAAGTCAATGTCGCGAATTCAAGCCAAATGAATCTATTAAAAGTTAAAACCGGAACATGTCTTAAATTTTTATAGAATTTTTGAAGATAAAAATTAATGAATTTGATTTTTAAAAAACATCCCTTTAGTACATTGTTGAAGCATTTTTTTTAATTTTTTTTTTTTTTTTTTTTAGTTTTTGAAAATATTTTAAAACCTTTGAGGGGTGATGAAGAAAAAAAATTCGGAGAATTTTGTGACACTTTGCGGTTTCATTATATAATACAAAATATATCTTGTTAAGTGTACAAGATCATTTATTTTTAAAAAGTGACACCCTGTTTTAACATTAAATACGAAAAAAATATGTAAAATTAATATTGTCATGTCTTGTAAACGTACGACATTTTACCTGTAGTGTGAGAAAAATACATTAGTAACTACTTTCTAAATTTCGTCAGGCATACAAAATTTCGTTACTGTGTGAAATTAATTTCAATGTAAATTACATCGACGTTTGAAATAAAGGAATTAATACGTAGATAAATAATACAGATGTTGAAGACATAGTTGAAGGTTAGGTAGTGTGCTCAGACTGCAGAAGGACTTGCTCCAGGCACGACCAGACACAGGTAGGGTAGGGGAGGAGGGGGTGGTGTATCTTCCAGGAAGTAGAGACAGGCAGTATAAGCCCCGGGCAACTAGCCTTGTCTTACCAGGTCAAGGCCTGTCTACACTATACAGCCTACAACAATACAACAACCTCACACAGCCACGACCTGGCTAAAAATACAACTCGCACAAACACCCCAGCTGCCTTTCTTCTGCTCCACAATGCACTGCAATAATTAGTTCCGCTCGCTCGACTCATCTCTTTGACCTCCCCCCCCCCCCCCCAGGCACACGAGGCGTGCAAACATTGCAGAACAAGCAGACTTGTTTCTTCATTACCCTCCGCGGAGTACGTCAATGAAGAGCAGCTTGTCTTTTGTTTGGTACTGCACGCCGTAATAACACACACACACACACACACACACACTCTCTCTCTCTCTCTCTCTGTTAGGGCCGCGGTGGCCGAGGGGTCAGACCCACCAAGGCGATCCGGGTTCGGTTCCCGGTGGGGTCGGTCCCCGGATTTTCGCATGTGGGAATCTTGCCAGACGATGCTGCTGGTCGGCGGGTTTTCTCGGGGATCTTCCGTTTCCCCCGCCCCTTCATTCCGGCGCAGCTCCATACTCACCTCATGTCACCCCTCACCAGCGCTGAAGACCTCGATGTTGAGCGCTGACCAAAATGTCTCACTCTCTCTCTCTCTCTCTCTCTCTGTGTGTGTTTCACATCAAGAAATTAAGGTTATATTTAAACGATTATTGCAACAGAAACAAATTACTGATCAAAGAAAAATTTTGTACATACGCCATTGCAACAGATGATGTTAATAGGGCCCGGTAGTTTCCGCGGAAATATTTTGCAGCACTTTGTTTCAGTGTCTTATGTGCGCACCTGCATCTCTGCTATGTGGTCAGTGATTGGTTGCCGTAACACCCAGCGTGTGGAGGTTAAACCCGCAAATCACAGACGTATTGTGTGACAGTTATCCATGTACTGATTGGCACAGTCTGATGTATAACGACTCTGCACAAAAACACTCTGCCAATAGCAACGAAGTTGAGCTGCAGGTATGCACATAAGACACTGAAACAAAGTTAGGCCACGTTGTTTTCGCGAAAACTATCGAGCCCTAGCACGATGTATCACAGACATATCAGTGGTATTAGCCGGGACAGAAGAGGGGATATAGAGTATATGAACCACGTCTGTGAAGTTGCTCCCCTTCCCAATGCTCAGAAAATTCTGAAAATATTGAACATATTCACAGCAGTTTTACGTTAGTTATCGTTTGTTCCGTAATAAAATATAGTTAGTCCCAAATTTTTACTACCTCAAATTAGCTAATTAAAGTTGTGGGGGGGGGAGGTGGCAACTTCACACTGCACCCCCCCCCCCAACACAAATGGTTCAGAAAATTCTGGAAAAAATTCACAGCGTTAGATAAACCTCTTGTTATCCAATGTCCACACCGCAGACTAAGTAGTAATACAGATGTGAAGTGACGTGGCGGCTTATTTGATACGGGCGAACTACGCGCTTATTGGCTGGCGGAGGTTGTTGATACCAGCCCCGTGTATGTTTGGTTCCTGCATGTTCCTGCAGTGTACTATTGGCCTGGCTGCCGGGTAGCAGGGCAGCCACCTTACACTGACTGGCGTAGGTGTTCCCGCCATACTACTGGCCAGGGAAGACAACTTGATGACGTTTACCGTCCTACCGGCTATTTCACTTCTGCATTGCTAAATACTCTGTCTGCAGGTGTTTCTCAGACTGTGTGGGTGCCAAACATTTTGCCCAGGATTCGCGTGATGTTCTTACTATGTAGTTATTTTATTTCTGGACATCCTGTATATTTACAAATGTCAGTGTAACATATACTATATTTAATTATATACATATATTATGTACACCCAGGTTCATTTGTAGTGTTACGAAAATGGTCTTTGCGTTAAATTTTAGAAACAAAACATTGATACAGTACAGTATAATTGAAATTATTGAACATTTTGGTAGGGTACTTTTCCCGTGGAAAAATTGTTGATAAGTTTTTAATGCAAATTGT
The DNA here is from genome assembly GCA_003012365.1 of Medauroidea extradentata. Taxonomy (NCBI): domain Eukaryota; kingdom Metazoa; phylum Arthropoda; class Insecta; order Phasmatodea; family Phasmatidae; genus Medauroidea; species Medauroidea extradentata. The sequence goes on along the minus strand of PNEQ01101613.1, from coordinate 4,526 downwards.
ACTGATTTTTCAGTGAAATATTTTTATTGAAATATATTCTGTCGTTCATAAATGTTGTACATATAACATATGTATGATACGTGTAGAGGTGTACAGGCCTAGTGCAGTGCAGTGGCTGCAGACACAGTGTTCTCTCCACTGCTATCAAGGTTATTACAAGACTTCAGCTAGAACAGCGTGAAGACAGAACTGCTGGACCAAGCACTGGTCAACTTCTGCACTTGTTATGTTCTATGTTTCTTCTCACTCTGCGAGATCACTGACACGCGACCATGCTCACGAGGGCGGCAAACAATCGTCTTGCTCTCCTCAAACAGTGTTGCCACATTCACGGAACACACCCCTTCAAGTAGGGTGTAGGGTTTTGCTATCGATAAAGGACAGAGGGAATTTTTTTTTGTGTGACAGAGAAGAAACGTAGTTTTTTTTATAACGAAAAGGGCCTTCAGGAAAAATTTTTTTGACAGGCAAGACATTTTTTTTATCAAAGGGGCTTATGGTATTTCTTGCTTGTCATGAAAAACATAATTTTTTTTAAACGAGAAGGGACTAGTTGTTTGAGAACATGAAGAGAATATTTTTTTTCTAACGAAAAATGACTGCGTGAACTTTCTTTTTAAAAACAATAAGGTTTTTTCCTCGCGGAGAAAAACGAAAGAAATGTTCAGTTTGACAAACAATAAAAACCACGATTTTATGAGCTGATAATTTCCCAAACTCATTCCTTGCGTTCATGAAGCACAAATACAAGACAAGGTGACTTCCATGCCTGCAGATGTTCACATGTTGGATATTAAAGTTGCTCGACGACTTCAAAAATTTCGTCTCAAGTACAATCCTATGTCCATTCTATCAAAAAATAAACTGTGTACTATGATTTTATTTTAAGGGGAGATTTTCAAGATGGCTGCCCACCATGCTAGCACCACATATTTTTAATGAGGAATTAACGTTCAATTAAATTAATTCTTGATTGTAACTCTTAAAACAAATAATTATTATATTCTAATTTTCCATGCATAAAATCTAGTGAAAAACTTTGCCAGATTTTTTATTTAATGCTCATGTTATTTAAATGAATTTTTCACAAAAAAAAAAAAAAGAACGTGACTGATTAATTTATAAAATTATAAATCCTTTCTATGGTACCATGTCTTAAGAAATTTTAAGAGATACATTTAAAACTCTTCCGTTGATAATTAAAATACTTATATAAAGCTTTTTACTGTTCGGAATGTTTGCATAATGAAAGCTGATATTTCCAGTAGTTCGGAGTTGTGAATGCTGTCTTAGTTTCCATGGCAACAGTAAATCACGGCGTGGTTGGCACACTGTTACGAGCACTCGCCTTCCACCAAGGGCATCCGGGTTCGATTCCCGGCGGGGCCGATCCCCGGATTATAGCATGAATATATCGTGTCGGACACGGCCGCTGATCGGCGGGTTTTCTCGGTGATCTCCCGTCTCCCCCGCCCTTATCATTCCGGCGCCTCATGCCTTCCTCCAGGACAAGCAGGTATCTAGGAGCCGCTAGTAGTAGGTCTACATCCCGGGTTATGACGCCCTGGCCCGCTGGTGTTCTCCCCATAGTTATATATGTATGTCAAAGATAGTAATTGTCACGTTAGTAGGACTACACGATGTTCCTTGTACTGGGTTGTCTCACTACACACTTGCTTCAGTTCAGTTTGGGTCCGCTCGTAGTAACGTTTCAGCCGAGACCAGTGGCGGATTTAGAAATGTATTTTGGGGGGGGGGCAGAGCCTTACGTGACTTTATTTATTGTAAAAAGTACTAGCCATCTCAAAATTGTGGTTGTTTACTGTCACAGAACATTACAAATAACACGTGTACAAGTAGAACACACTAAATCTACTTGCTTCATCATATAACGAAACTCTAGTTTCATTGAGGCGAATGGACATACTTTGGCTACATAATGTTGAACATTATTTTTTTTTTGGGGGGGGGGCCCCCTTCAGCTCCCTTAAATCCACCACTGACCGAGGCGTATTTAATGTAACGGTTCAATCCAGGTATGTTTATTGTAACGTTTCAATCCGGATTCCTCAGTAAGTTCGAGATGTAATGTTTTACTCTAAACGTAGTAATTGGCTATCCCGAGCAGTATGTAATAAGCGAGCCCAGCATGTAGGAACACTGGCACCTCAGAACTTATATAACAACGCCCGCCGAGCTACGGAGAAATACATTCTCCTCGTACATAAATTTCCAACGTAACAGCAGCAGTTTTGAATACGAATGCAAGGCAGTGATTGTACATCTCTCAGTGAAAATGGACCGTGCAGGGGTGGGGGTTGTATCTTCTCTGGCGAGCGAGGCAGGGAAGCGGCAGACAAGAGCAGCAGAGAAAGAAGACACAGAATGAAAGGAAATTGAACAGCTGCCACGTCTGAGAAATGTTGTTTATCTGGTTGGTTGGAGAGGAGAAAAGGGGGGGGGGTGATGTTGAAGTAGACAGGAACACTTTGTTGTTGAATGCTGTGAATGCAGCCATGTTGCTGGTGGACTCGGAGCAGTTACTGAAGAGGAACACAACTATATGACTAGTGTCTAGTCTACGTGCATGAAGGGAGATAGTTGTTTCATTTTGACGTGATATGTTAAGTGTTGACATGTGTGGCCAACAAATAGCTCTCCCTTTTTACATGTCATATCAAGTCTGGAAACCTATTACACTACATTATGTTTTTTTGAAAATTTTGTTATTAATTTACTTACAAGTCTGTGTATACATTTTCAAACCAGACTTTGCTCTAAACATTGAAATTTGTAATTCACTTTTCATAATTTTAATATAGTACTTTTACCTTTATATGTATATTCTTGTAACTTATATATGTTTCTAACGAATGTACTGTGTTTATTGATATGTTGTTGCATATCATAAAGGCCTTGGTAACCTTGCAGGCCTCAATGGAATGCAAAATAAAATAAATTAGCCGGACAAATCTTGGCGATTCGGAGCAGAACAAGTTTGTTGAATAAACTCTTCAGCGGCGGATCGAAGAGGGAGCGATAGAGGCCAACCCCAATCTTCTTACCACATAAGAGAAATAACTTATAAATAATATGGAAGTGACCTTTACTCGACTAAAATTGTATGTAACTAATTTGTTCAACGTTTTACTCAGCGATGTGTAAAAAGTACAGTCACTAATAAAAGTGCAACTGGGTCAGAGTGTAAGTTCTTTTATATAATACAGAAATGTGCCTCCTCCCTTCCCTAAAACTGCGCACCTGCTACTACTGAGGAACAACCCCGTGTTTCTTCACCCTGAAGCACCTAGTTGTATACAGCATTGCGGTATAGGGTGTATAAACAATGTTATTTATCAACCAATGAGAAAATATCGCTGCGCATTAACGTTAACAATGACTACCTTACCACTTGTATAGTTGGTAGCGAATTACATAATGCAGATGTGCGTGTTTCTTCTTTAAATAAACAATTCTCAATTTAAAATCTCATTAATTTGTCATTAATTTTAAATTATTTGTATATTGTTATAACGACCTATTTTAGGTTCGAATGACCGCACAGTTATTTCACAGATGCAGAAGTATTAGGGCAAAATGTTTGTTATTACAGTTGCCGAATGAAGTTCTAGTTATAGTTACAGTGTAAGTTATTTTTTTTTTACTGGCAAACTGTGTATTTGTAATTACTTTATTTAGCAGGTGTCTAACGTTAATGATAACTGTGATGAAGTGTTTATTTAATGAGTATACCTCGCAGATAATATATTTCTGGGCTGTGTAATATAGAAGAACACATAGTACAGACCTAAGTAAGTACGTAGTAGTGTGTTGACGTCACAAAGATACGAACTGATTGAAAACAGAAACTAAGCATTGTTTTCAGAGACGCTCATTTTTTCGCAACCACTACACGAGTTTAACATGTTTATTGAAACTATCATAAATGTTACAAGTCCACATAGAGAAAAGAGCTATGCTGTAAGACAGTTGCATGTTACTAAAGTATAGTATGACGAGTGTCTAGTGAACTATTTATGACGTCGTTACTGTGTAACTTTGTTACTGGCGCAAGAGAATTCCTCATTTAAGCTAAACGTTTTGCAACGCCCCCTAGTGGTGCCTGAGGAAACTCCGGAGGAAACCTTTTCTCAGAACACCACCAAGGATGGCGAGCGAACGTCTGTCACCACCGTTTCCATTTTTGATGACGACAGACACCCTTAGGAAAAGTCTAAAAGAAGCAGGACTGATGGTTTTACATTGGAGGACGGAAAAGTCATCAAAGTTGAGGGCAGCTTTAGTCACACTAAGATTTGCCAATGGAAAATTTCTATTGTATGCTTGAAGTCACAAAGTCACACATTTATTACGAGCATTATTACAACTTTTACTATCCAAAATACTAATAGTGAAAACAGCTAAATTCAGTATAAAAATTATTTCTACAATACATGTGCCAAAACCAATTTGTACAATTTAAGTTACTAGAAAACATTACGTCTACCATACATAGATCAATGCTA
>PNEQ01101612.1:0-19159 GCA_003012365.1 Medauroidea extradentata | reverse complement strand
CTATAATCTAACGTAAAGTTCAACTAACAAATAACCAATTTATCTTCGTTCTAATTATTTCTATAATGAAACTATTTGCTGCTCTGTTCCGCCAACAACTTTGCATAGCAATTTTTCTTAAAAAATTTTACAGATTTCGTCTTCTTAAGAGACTCTGGCAGCTCACTCCAGTAGTGACTCGCGAGATAGTCGAAGGAGTTTTTGAAGACAGTTTTTGCATGCCTAGGAATTTGGACATTATTTTTGTTCCGTGTGCTGTATGTATGTATTGTGGATCGGATGACGAGCCTGGTGTGCAAATAACTTGGGCTTTGGTAAATAATTATCCTTTTAAGTTGTGTAATGAAGTGCAATTTACTATACAAATATGGTAAATTCTGAGCGGTTATTATACTACCAGTGTGAATAGACCTCCTTTATTGTTATTGTTTTAAGTTAATTCTTAAACTTACGTAAACGAACAAAACACGCTACCTTAGACGAACAGAAAAAAAAACTGCGTAATTAATAAGCTAACCTTCCTCAACGTGGGTGCAAAGAAATCCTAAAAGTTAAAAATGATTAAAATTAATATGGAACATTAAATATTAATAAATCAGTTTATTTTCGTACTATTCTCTAATATGGTGTACCTACACAATAATAAAGACTTTGTATTTAAAAAAATTGGCATTTAATAAGTCCAGCAGGCCTAATTTTGACGTATTATGTATACACAACACAGCATGAACCCAACAACTTTAAATTCACGTTATTTTGCTTAGAACCTAATTTGTACAGAGTCTGAAGAATGTTAAAAATAAATGGTCCTCAGGTATTTAATCTGACGAAAAATAATTCGAATTTTAACAATTTGTAACTACATGCGCACGGCGTTAGATGAATTTCTTATAAATGGTTCAGTTGGATATTAAGTGTGATGTATTTATACATTGTATATCACACATATATATATATATATGTATCATATATATTTATCATATATATATATATATATCATATATATTTATCATATATATATATATATATATATATATATATATATATATATATATATATACACGTGCATTTTTTAGTTCCGCCACTGTGTAACTCTTCACACAGCGTGAACGAAATACATAAAAGTCGTGTAACATTTTTTCAAACTAAATGTGTACCGTGTTGGATGAAATTCTCAAAAATTGTTATTCACATATCTCGTCTCGTATGATCTAAATATGTTTTAATTGTCCCCATTTCAATAATATGTATAGCCTACGGTATAAACTAAACACACAAGCGTCAACTTCTTACTTACTTAACAAGTACTATATGAATACTGACTTAAAAGAAATTTTGGGGAAAAAATGTTTCCTTACATTAATTGCATGATCAACATAGTTCAAGCAGTCTTTCATTTTGAAAATTATCAATACGGTATTAACAAAAAAAAACTAACATCAAGTAAATTAATAATAACTATACATATACCAATTTTGATGAAATTCTGAAAAAAATTTTCTTCTGATGTTTTGTGATTAATTTGCGACAACTTAAATTAATGAATATGAGTAGAGTGTATTTGTATGTTCGAACACAATAATCTTTTTCGTGTTCAAATTTTCACAAGAAAACTAATGCCCAATAATGATCGATTTTAAGGCAATTTGTTCACTATTTTCTTATCAATACATTTTTACAAAATCGTCGAAAAAAAAGGAAAAGACTTAATGTTAAAATTTAAGGCCTGCAAATTATCGTAAATGAAACAAAAAAATTATAACTACAAAAAATTTATCATAAAAAATAATTTTAATTTTTAATGAACAAAATGTCATGTACACGTTTATTACCACAATCTTTCATTCCATTTTAAATAAAACTCATATTTCCGCTGTTTGCATCTTTTAAAACTTTACCAGTGAATTTTGTGTATATCTGTCAGGTAAATATACTTTAAAATTTTCTGAAATTATAACTGCTCTAGACCCTAACTTTGTTTCCTATTTTTCAACTTTATTTATTAGATAAGATTTACTATTGTAAGATTGTAAAGTTTCTTAGTCATAAACGCCATTAAGTATGTTTAGTGATGCTTCCATTTATACAAAAAAAATTAACAAAAAATTTAAAAAATATAAATAAAAATTATGCTGAATGAGATGTAAAAAAACATACAGTATATAAAAATTATTATTTTATTTTTGTATATTTTTTATGTTTTATATTTATATAAATTTGAAGAAGGCACAACAACCATAAATGAAAATAATATTAATTTAATAGAATTTTTTTACATAAATGAGAACTCAATCGAGGCGAAGAAATGTAAGTGTTAGTGCTTGGAATTAATATAATCCTAATAAACAAATAAATTAAAGTAAAAGTTGGAAGTACATGAATACAATTAAACAAATTTATGATAAATATTTAAAAGATGCAGACTTAAATTCATCATTACCACAAATACCAACTATGCCAAGATATCCAATAACTGGTAGTGGCATTAAAAAGTATTCAAATCTTCCAAAAGAATATACATGGATGGATGATGTTAGAAAACTGTATCGATCTACTTTTAGTATGTAAGGTGAAGAAAATGCTGAAAATAAAAGTTATTAATGATGAAAAAGTTGAAATAATCAATAATGTTGAATAATAAATTTAGCTATTTTGTTGTGAAAAATCCAATAGGAATTACATATCTTATACAAATATTAAACACAGTACCACCATCGTTTTTGGAAATAAAAACATCACGGAAAAGGATTACTAAATAATATATTTAATACATTACCATTCGAATTACATGCCCCAGGATAGCATGTTTCAGTACCCGGGACTAAACTCAAAGAAAGATTAGAAGGAAATGATAAACCAAAAAATCCTTTAGATGCTGCAGCTATGGAACATGTTATAGCTTATCACACTCCTAAAAATTTTTAAGAAAGACATAGCTGATAAATAATTAGAAAAGAAAGCTTTAAAAGAGTTTTTGCTCCTGATACAGATTTAAATGAAAAAATATGGGCTGGCGTTACAGGATCTGCTATGCCTATAAAATTTAAACTTGGTTGGGGAATAAAAATAAAACATTATTAAATTTTTATTCTATAATATTATTAATTTTTATATATAATCTTATTAAATTTGTTTATATATTTATACATGTATACATGAAGGTTAAAAATATTGTTTCAGCTTTCTAACGATGAATTAAGGAATTTAAATATATCTTCTTTTTTAACTAAAGAACAACTTGATCGCAAAAATAAGAAGCTTTAAGATGGTAAAAGGTATATTATAAAATATGGCTTACCAATTTATAAACGCAGATTTTTACTAATACTTTTTGGAGCATTAAGCACTTTAGGATCATTAGCAGGCGGGGCCTCAGGAATTGCTACATATGTAATTAGTAAAAAATGAAGGATCAAAGACAAAATTTTGAAATGGAAAACTAGCAAAATTTGGAATAGGTGTACAAAAAAAATAAAAAACACTATCCCACTAAGTAATTTTGATACTGTCGAGAAATGGTGCAGTGTGGCAAGTGAATGTTTGTGTTGATGCAAAGGACTTAAAAACCAGTTTAAGTGTGTGTACAAGAAAAATATTCTTACAGGCCACACATGTTACATATTATTATAGGACGCCAGTCTATGAACAGTGCATCCCTACCAGCACACAGACATCCTGAGGACGTCCGTAGGATGTGGGAACTGTCGTCCCTAGGACGTCCCAGGGAAGTTCATTTCAAGTCCGTTTTATGTAGGAAAAGTTCATGGGAAAGTACTACCTACGGACATCCCTAGGATGTCTGGAATACACATCCCTGGGACATCCCTAGGAGCTCCCTGGGATCTGTAATAAACACATCCCCAAGACATCCTTAGGAGCTCTCTGGGATCTGCATTAAATGCATCCCCAGGACATCCCTAGGAGGTCCCTGGGACCTGTATTAAACACATCTCTGGGACATCCCTAGGAGCTCCCTTGGACCTGTATTAAACATATCTCTGGGACATCCCTAGGAGCTCCCTTGGACCTGTATTAAACATATCCCTGGGATATCCCTAGGAGCTCCCTGGAACCTGTTTTAAATGCATCCCTGGAACATCCCTAGCAGCTCCTTCCAGCAGCAAAAGTAAAAGTTTAGTATTCAACACAAAAGAAAACAAATGTATTTGTTTTGGTGATATGTAAACTTAGTATTTAACACACAGTCAAATACACATAATTGTAAATGTAGCCTCTTAAAATCTTTTGAATAAACAATTCGTCTGTAATAACATTTTTTTTTAATGCTTCAACTTCTAAAAGTCTACCAGTAATAATAAAATATGTGTGTCGAAACTAATAAATTTACCAATTTCTTAAGGCATGTTATGAATTATATACTAAATTAATTGCAACAAACCTCATGTATATTTAAATATCGTGAGCTATCTTGTCGTATCAGGAACTTGCCTAGAAATCCAGTACGTCCGTGGGAGCTCCTGCTCGGATATCCCAGGGAGTACCTGCTTGGACATCCCAGGGAGCGTCTGCTCGGACATCCCAAGGAGTGTCTGTTGGGACATCCCAGATAACTCCTGCTCTGACATCCCAGGGAGTTCCTCAGAGGAGCTCCGTGGGAGCTCCCTGTAAGGACATCCCTGGGAGCTCCGCAGATGAGGAATTTAGGATGACCCAAATTCGTTCCTGGGGTGTGATGTACTTTTCGAGGAAGTACTTGGGACGTCCTAGGGACATGGTTTTTCGGAGCTCTCGAACATCCGAAATATCCATCCCTAGGACATCCCGAAGATCGCATGCACCCGGATATCCTCAAAAGACGTCCCTAGGACATCCTGGGGACTTGCTGTGCTGGTAGGGATAGACAGACAGACAAAAATATACACACAATGTACCAGGAAAGAAACACTATATTTACTCAGACAAACTGAAATTGTGGTAACACTGATCTTTGACTAATAACAGAGAAAATAAATAAAAATCGTAGGTCTGTAAAAATATGTTATGATCAAAACAGTTATGTGTATGAAGAGACAAAAAATATCATATGTATGCAGTAAATTATACATTTTTATAGCCAACATGAAAATTCTGTGAATTCCTAATAGGAATGCCTGATACCTTGAAACTATTTAAATAGTGTTTGTGAGTGGTTTTGCCACAGTTACTTGGACGTACGATCAAGCAACGAATATCATTAGGTAATAATTTTCCATTATGTATTTTGAAATAATATTGTTAGATATTATTATTTTTGTATCCCAATCTGTCTTTTTAGGTTAGTAATTAACTTTATTTATAATACAAAATTTTATTTTATTAAATGAATAAAGTATTTAAGTTATCAGGCAAGAAATCAGTCTTTAAAAAATGACAGAAAAACATTAAGTTGGTTTAATTCAGTTTTACACATTGTATTAAACACCAAACATTACTCACAAAAACAGGCTCTATTCCATAGATAAAATTGGGGAGAAAATGTAATATAAATTTCTGTTGTTAAATATAAAGTAGAAGATTTTGAAAAAATTATAAAACAATTGCTCCATTTAGCAAGATACCATCTCGTGAGGAAAAAACATCAATTTAATCAATCAAAATAAGAAACAGAGAGAAAGTAAAATGTATTTTTGACCTGTTGTCTGATAAATTATATTGTATTGGAGAACTTTTAGGTTTTACAGAAAATAAATTTTTAGAAAAAAATTAATTTCACTGTGCTGATACAATGCCTAAAATTACTCCATTTGAGACAATCAATATACACTGCAACCTATAAAATTGTACGAATCTGAAACATGATGAATATAATCATACAGAAACTAGTATTATTTCATCATTTAAACTTAGTGTATTACTTGGTGAAACAATTTATTACAAATCACATTATGTTTTGTTTTTCCTAATAAAATATAAGTTGAACAATATTGTGATAGAAATAAAAGATGAGAATTAAAATTTAACTAACTTTGATTCTTCTGAAATAGCTGCAAAATTAGAAATTAAACCATAACTATATAACATTAAATGTTTTTTTTAATTCATAAATTCCACAAATGATAGAAATCATAGGTAGTTATTATATTAATTATAATTTTCATTTTGTTAACTGTTGTGTTCGTGAAGAAAAAGTTTATTTCATTGTCACAATAGCAGTTGACAAAATCGATATGAAACTAAAAATTTGGGAATATGTAAAATTTGAATTATTTGACTTGAATTAATTTCACAGATCTTGTATATTAGAGCCGTACGAAAGTACTCACGAAATCTAAATAAAATTTTACAGTTTAAATAGTCACTAGTCCTTTAAATTTATTGAAATATAAAGCAGTTATAATTTCAGAAATTTTTATAAAGTATTTTTACCTGACAGATGTACTAAAAAATGCACAGGTTCAACTTTGGCTGCATCTGTCACATTCCCTGTCTGTTAGATCTTGGCATACACCCACTTGATGGAGGACTTGTTCGGTGCATCAATATCAAACTTTTCTGTGAAGGCCTTTAAGGTCTGGGCATAACTGGCACATCGAATGTACTGGGTGTTGATATTGATGAATAAAACCCATTTTTTTCCAATTCAACAAGGTCTATCTGCAACAAAAGGAGTCACATTTTCCAATAAGGTTGTGTCACCTTTTGAACATTCTGTATTACAATTTAACAAACTACGTACAACATTACATACAGGCATGATGTACATCAAATCTCTGCTACAGGTCTATTCCTGCCCCCTAATATACGGATGCCGTTACTTACTTATTGGACTGAACATGAAAAAACTCACTGTTGTCCTCTAGTCCCCTTTCCGTTGTGTAGTTCACAGCACCTCCAGCTTATAGTAAGCAGTCTGATGATGCTGCACGCGTACCGTCCTTAAGGGTCGTCTGGGGCAGTGTCTGCACCGACCTCATCTTCTCATTCCCTTGAAATATTGCACACCAAATAATTAGTCAAACTATGTGCAATTATTTGCCTCTCTCGGCCCTCTACACTGCCTGCTGGTGTGTGTCGTCAACTCCACATTGTCTGGCCATGGACTGCTCAGTGTCTTGTGTTGGGCTACTGGCGACTGGTATTATACTACAGTGACGACTGTTAGGCTACAGGCGACTGGCGGCGCGGCTCACCGCAACCCAAACACAGTCCGTCGCCCTAGCGGCCATCACCCCAACTAGGCCACACGGGCTGCCAACTGTTTGTAATAAAAAATCTCTCCAAATAAAAGTCACATAACGTGACCATCCATGAGGAGATGTCGGCACCATCTCAACATTATTGATGACCACATTTCTAGAATACCGAGTAAAAAATTGTAGCTGTTGTTCCTGAGAAAGTTCAAGGGTTTTTGCATGATTATAAGCGTAATATAATGTCAGAGTAATGTTTTATAATAATCTCAGTTGTATATTAGTGCAACACAGAGCTACGCTCGAGTTCTTGTTGCCCTCACCCACCATTAGAACACAGCACAAGCTGCTGCCAACTCGCCTGGTCACTTAATGGCCAGCACTACCTCCTAGATGCTGAATATTCAGTGAAGTGTTTGTGTGGAGTGTATAATAAGTGCTAAAAACTAATGCCTAATAATCTGTAGTCATGTGGTGTTACATCAGGCAAATGTCTTGTTCAAATAAATCACATGATAGTTCAGCACCACTTGAACCTATTGTAAGTAGGATAAAACATGATTGGTATAATCAGTGGCGGTTTGTGCTATTGGGCTGCAGGGCTGCAGCCCTCCCTGATTGTTTTGGTTTTACAGTAAATAATTTTCATTTTAATAGCTGGTGTTACAGAAGATAATTTGTAATGATATCTTTTGAACTACCTATTCGCCAAAACCTTCAGCCGATCGCGAAGTTTGAGGAATGCGAGAAAATTTTAAAGATTTACTTGGTACTTATTTCCTGCCTCGGGCAGGCGGTCTGCTGAACTATGCAGGGCTGCGAGGCGAGAACCCCTCTGACCTTGATGGCGCATGCGCATGGTTTGGCTAATCCATGAAGAAGGGGGACGGAGGTGTCTGGCATTTGGTGTGCTTGTGGGCTGCCAGCCATCCAGCCCCAGCATAAGATGTCGACAGATGCAACTTGTCACTCAACTCGCTCGTTTCGCGACATCACTCCAGTAAATTGTACTAAAAGTTCATAACCTGTCATACACACTATGGCGCTTCCTACAAACTTTTCAAAATTTTCGTACACGCCTTAGTTAATTTTTAAAAAAAAATTAACATCATAACTACATTTTCACTCAAAAACCAGCTGAAACACATAAAAAAACTGGTCTAAATTAGCATGTTTTTACACATATATGGAATTTTTAAACATATTACGCCAAAAATATTAGTTCATTTGCAATATTCTGCGATAAATTCGCCTTAAATTGCAGCAGTTTTCTGAGGGGAAATGATTAGTTTTAGATGTTGCTTTTTCAACAGCTAGGCATTATGTAAACATTTTTTACATTGTATTATTTCACACAAATTATAGTGTACTTCATACCAAATAATAAACTAATATCAATGTAAAAATACAAAGTAAAATGGAAGTGACATTGTTATTTATTTGTAAAGAACATACTTTATAGCCGAGCGCTTTACCGAACCATATGGCAGAAGTAAAACAAACTCATAGACGAAAATTTCGAAACTTGATTTTCTCTCCGGCCACCACCAATAACCACTCATCAAATACAAAGGATTTCTTTTACTGGACGTCCATTTCAGATACCTTCAAAATTTGTCTTATTTATGATTCCGCAATAGACGAGACAATGAAGCGGGCGGCGGTTGCAGTATGATGTTAAATTCCACCGGATAGCTCCGGCAAAGTAAAGCTCAGTTCTCTTACGCGACAGTGGTGTCCGCGGGGCATGTGCCCAGTAGCGCCAGTCCATTATTGGAGGACGGGCACTTGGAAAGAGACTCTAATTTACAGGGCCATGCGGCCGACAGCAGTGGCATGGTAATATACACTCCCCGCTCGTCGTTGTAGGTAGTTACATAAGAGAACCTTTAGGCGTTCCCCACACCTGTAGCACAAAACAGAGCTCCAAAAGAAACCCCTACGCAAGAAACTGGAAAAGTGCGAGATGTAGGGTCCCGCGCCCAACACAATACAAATGGTGGTGCGATAAGCGGGCCCGGTCCTAAGCCCGACCGGTGGAATATGCTGCACAAGAAAACACCACGTGGGTGAAACAATAAATTTAAGCTGAACCCCTGGGCGGATGAATCGCTGAGAAATCAAGGGGCACCTCCGGGCCAATAAAAATTTAAATATTACTGAACTAAAAATTATGCTGTTGATACACTACTGATTGAACACAAGTCTTAAAGGGCCCGGAGTGACACGCGTCGAATTGACTCGTTCCGCTGCTTAGCTCCGACTGGCGATTCCTTCCCGCGCCAGTGACCTCTCCCGGCCGAGCATGGGAAGCAACCGCCGAGTCATTAAAGACACTTAAAAGACAATGGGGCGAAGGCCCAAAACACTTGCAAAATTATGGCTTGAGGAATAAAGTCCCAAATTTACATTGTGAGAAAGTTTCTGTGAATTTAGCTTGCTTGAGATTTCACTGTGTTTTTAAATTATGTTACACAAATGAGGATTTACAATACGAAAATAGTTTAAATAATTAACTGGACATACAAAACACTGCAGACTCTAAATGATGGTTGCATTAAATAATAATTGCAAAATAAACATAAAAGACTTGGGCGGCAAATTTGGCTGTGTGGGCGAGTCCAACTTGCCCGCGAGGCGCAGGGGTCTTTCTGTCAATTTAGAGGTTAATTATGACGAAGTATTAATTATGAGTTGAAATGAACAAACAAGGTTACCCCTGGCCTTTACACACTGCTATCTGTTAGTGGCATAACCCGCATCGACGTAGCTAGCACGGGGATGCTAAAATGACACGTGATCACTAAAAGCTACTTTACTGGATTTTACGTCAATGGGGCACATTCCTACCAATAAACGGAAGATCTCATAGGCTGACACACAAACACTGCTTGCACTCGATGTCGCGGAGACGGCGTCTGGGCGCTGCTGCCTCTTACGCACATGTGGTCGGGCGTTTTCCAATACGTGGAGGCGATATTGCCACCTCTGCTGTTCCGAAACAGTTGGTGTGGTGCGCACGATGGGCTATGTAGGTAGATGGACACGGGTGTTGCTCATCTACAGAAAGCGATAAACAAATGTTCTCTCTCTCTATATGCGAGTATTTCGTAATAGGGGGAATTACCATTAGAATTTACCATTCTATGCATATTATTTCCCTGAATAGATTGAGATATTTAGGCGGCTTTTAATATTTTAGGTCTTACGATTTATTTTATTTTGTTTCCTTATAAATGAATTATATACAAATACCTTTCTTTATGCTTATAAAAGTCGTTGTTGAAAAGTCTCTAACCTCCCTCCTTGCATACTACCCTTACCCTATATAGGCCCTTCACGATAAAGTGAGCCCTGTACAACAAGTTATTGCGAAATTTGTTCTAAGAAAAGAATGACGAATGAACTTCACGTTCAAGTAACGGGTATCCACACATTAGTTAAGTGACCATTTAGTTGAAACAAGTTTTTGATGTAATATTTACATTTTCAAATACAGTGAGAGGTAGTAAAGTTAAAGCGTAAAAAACGCAAACTATACCGAAATAAATTAACAGTGTAGTTTTGTTAAATGTGAAACATTGTGATTTGTGAATCTTAAAAACAATTGAGGTATGATGTCAATACGGTGTATGGACAGCACTCTCTGATGTGATTTCGACTTGGAGTAACTTTCCACGTAGCTACCCTTGTTTTTCTCCACCTACTTGTTACTTCAAGTTCTCAACATAGTAATCCAAACGTATGTTACATTTGTTAAAATCATATTTGTGGATTTCATGAATTTGGTTCTATTAAAGTTACAGTAATCCAAAGGCATGATAAATTTACTAAAATTACTTTTTTGGATTTTGTGAATTTCGGTCTAAAAAAAATCAATAACTTAAAATGATTTAAACTGCTTTTGAAAATTGAATAGCGGTAAAATCTTGAAATGTTACTTGATTTCCTCTACAGGGACTAGGGAGGCCCCTAAACAAAATGTTTCTTTTAAAAACATCAATAAATATACCATACTTATATTCAATGTTTCGACATGAGAACTGCCAAAATAACACCATTTTACGTATTGAAATCCAAAGTTTTTCGAACTCCCCTCCTTTTATTGGGGGCATAAGTGTTCCTCCTCGTATACAACCCTACCTATGTCAAAATCCACGAGCCGCGCCTGGGTATAGTGTTAAATAACACGAGCAGATTCATCCCACTTCATTCGTAAAGAAAAAAGTTACAAAAAAGTCAATCTGAAGTTCCATAATGGCCTCGAACTTTGTAACCGGTGGTTTAGCCACTGAAGGATGCCCTGGTGCACGGATAGCCATGCATTTGTGTCTTAACGAATACACGGATAGTGTTTCTGATAATACGTCATTCGATAAAGATTTACCAGCAGTCAAGGACTCTTAATATTCAACTCGATCCCCGTCGCCGGATCCACTCAGATCTACCCTGCTCGGGCGAAGGGTAGATAGCATCCCGCAGACGATACACAGAAAAGCATGTGTAAAAAGTAAACAGACTCCCACATGTGTACAAAATAGAAAATATGTTGTAAGGTGATTTGAGAGCATTTTCACGGAAAATACGTTGTCGGATCGTACTAATTATTTAACAAAAAATCTGGAGCAGTTTTTCAAGTAAAAATGTCGCCAGAGTACATAATTCAAGCATGGAATAAATTATCATTACTAGTATGCTATTTTAATGCTACATACATATATTATAACAGTACAAAATGATATTATGCACTTTTTTTTAACCTAGTCTAATAACATAGGTCTGCCAGATCTGTGACTGAAATTACCACTTCTGCAGATTTTGCCATATATATATTTTTTTTTTTAAAGGCCGCCTAGATACTACTCTTTAGATTAAGACAGCTCGTTAAGGGTGTTCAAATGTGATGAAATTATAATTTTATATTTTTAAAAATATTGTCAGTTTTGTAGACAACACTTGTGAGTACACTTTACTCTTACGAAACCATTTTAGCTCTCACAGTTTTCTCATAATGGGGTGTCAAACAGCGGCGTCATTTCAGGTTTTTCTTGTCGGGGTGGGGCAAGATTTTTTTTTTCGGCGACAGTGACCTTGTAACATATTTTTTGTTAATTAAGCATGTATAAATTAGAAACTTTAATAATAAATCTTCAGTTCTATGTGCTTAAGTTAGCATTATTTAAATAACAAAATATAAATAATATATTTCATACATATAAAATTATAAATCTTAGGAGAAGGGCATTTGCCCACTCTTGTCTCTCACACCTCCACCCCCTCTAAAAAGCACCACTTGTGTCAAAATCAAAATTTGCTGGTCACACTGCCATGCAAATTGTGAAAACCAACTGACCTACTTAAAATAATTCACTGTGAACTTACATCCCCTGAGCTATGCAATAAAACATTAATAAAACACACAACGTAATATTTTGAATT
Source organism: Medauroidea extradentata (assembly GCA_003012365.1). Taxonomy (NCBI): domain Eukaryota; kingdom Metazoa; phylum Arthropoda; class Insecta; order Phasmatodea; family Phasmatidae; genus Medauroidea; species Medauroidea extradentata. The sequence goes on along the minus strand of PNEQ01101612.1, from coordinate 6,590 downwards.
AAAAAAAAATTGCAATAATACAGAAAAAAGTTGAAAATTCAGCGATTTTTTTTAAATACAAAAAACTGGTCGCAAGATTTTTCAAAATGTTTTATTACGTAGCCCATAGTATTTTATTTCACTGTGAATTATTTCATGTATGTAAGTCAATTGGTTTTCAATATTTGCATTGCTGCAGTACATGCAAATTTTGACTTTGACGCACCTTTATGAGAAAACTACGCCAGCTAAAAATGTTTCGTAAGAGGAAACTGCACTCACAAATATTGCGTACAAAACTAACGCTATTTCATATAAATATAAAATTTGAATTTATTGCACTGGAACATCCGTAAGCATCTAACGACTAAGGCCGCCTTCCGCTATTCACTGATTTCACTGATATCACTGACAGTCTGCCAGTGTCCGTGAACAATAAGGGAACAGCATCAGCAATCAGCAAAATATTTTCACCGTCAGTAAATAGATAATATCGGAACATTAAATCAGTAAACATTACTGCAATGTACGTTTCCTAGCAACTACATCTCTGGCATATCTGTGAATTCATTCTTGCGGTAAACAATAATGTTTATTTTGTTCGTTGTGTAAATTATATTTACTTTAAAAATAAAATTGGTATATTTTTAGCATATTGATACATCTAGCACGACTTACGACTGATACTGTTTTCTTCGTTTTTTCACGACGCAGCTTAAACTTTGTGTGTATTTAAGGTTTGGGAAGCTGTATCCATTATTTTTAAGCATAAGCAAGGTACGATTCAACCTCTAAACATTATTTAGTATTTGCAAACTGCACGACGAATGCTTCTGTAACTATAAACAGACGTTAAATAAACGTATATAAATTAATAGATACCCTCTTTGGCCCTTACATATTAAAAAAGACTCGTACTATAGTTAGATAACTTCAACTTTTGAATTTCCGCCAAAAATATTGGTTTACTGACAACACTGATGCTCTGAAGTGCCAGTAAAATCGGTAATCTCAGTAAACGGATGTAGCCTCGCACAGGGTATCGTCATCAACCGACCATCAGTGACTATCAGTGCCGTCAGCAATTTCGGAACCATAGCTGACATTACTGAAAACACTGGCCAGTGAAATCAGTGAATAACGGAAGGCGGCCCTAGTGCGTTTCCGTAAGCAGGTAGTAGGGTTTTACCTAGTACATTTCCGTACAAAGAGTACGCGTATTATAACTTTTGTTTTGTCCCGCCGCCTGCACGCGCCCGGCCGAACTCACCGGTCTTTGGTCAATGTCTTCGTAGTTCGTACTACAAGCTACGTTTTGTTTTGTATTTCGTTTATTGGTAAGTTTCTTGAATTATATTATGTCAACTGTGTTTAAGTGCAACGTGTAAGTTATATTCCCTTCACTAATAATATATTTGTGGCAATAGTATAAAAAAAAAAAACTTTATTCCCACGTGATCCTTCAGTAAATCGAAAACGTTTAGAATTGTTTTGCTGATAATAATATAAATGTGAAGAGTAGTTACTGTATACCTGTCAAATTATTTATTGTAGAGACATAGTTTATTAATGATTAGAATAAGTCCTACGCGAAGAAAGTTTTCCAGGTTATGTAACCTATCGTATAACATCCCACAATCAAATGGCGCCACATAAGCGGCACAAAATCTTGTTATTGCGAACATTCGGCTAGTTTGGCAGCCGCGTGACAAACAGGCGTACCAAAATAATTTTACTTGTAAGTAGATCATTGTCACTACGTACTAACCTAGTACGATAGCCACAGATGTTCAGTATTTAAGACTCTTTTTATTTAGTTTAAATACCCACTGGCATTCCTAAATGCGGAAGGCAGTAAATATCTAGAATCATTACTCATCGTGTACCGGCCAAACTGTTGATTTTAGACAAATAGTTTATTAATGAAAGATGTTTCTAGTGGCATTCTAAGTAGTCCTACGTAAAAAAATTTTTGTTAGGTTATTAAGGTTAGTTTACGTTAGGTTGTTATGTTTGTTTACGTTAGTTTAGGTTGTTATGTTTGTTTACGTTAGTTTATGTTAGGTTGTTATGTTTGTTTAGGTTAGTTTAAGTTAGTTTAATTTAGATTAGGTTAGGCCACGGTCGTAGAAAAACAGGTCTTGACACTCTCCTATCTAACAATGTATTTTGCTTGACCCCCTTGTTGTTTGGTTGTAATTCGTCAAGTTACCGAGAATGCCGTACTTTTTGGCGCAGTTTTCCGGGCGGTCGGACTCAAACTCCGTCCACTTTTTCCATTGTTAAATTTATAAAGTAAATAAAGATTGCTGGAGCCTTTTCTTAAATTTGTGAGCAAAGAAAGTATTTCATAAATTGATAAAAATACATTTTGATAAATTGTTTATCTTAGCGGAAAGAAAGTGGGCGGAGTTTAGTCCGACCGCCGTTACATCAGCGCCAATAAAACACAATATTCTCGGTAACTTCGTGAACTACAGCCAAACAACAAGGGGGTCAAGTTTCCAGGCGAGTGTCCAGACCTGTTCTTCTACGGCCGTGGGTTAGGCTAAGTTAGGGCCTAGGTTAGTTAAGTTTGGTTAGGTAACCCAACCTGACCTAAGCTAACATTAGGTTAGGTAAAGTTAGTTTACCTAACCTAACTTAGCCTAAACTAACCTAAAGTAACTTTTAAACCATTTAATGTAGGTAATAAATGCACATGACCATTAATTTCTCAAACCATTTTTTTGTTCATGTATGGTAGTTTACAATTTTTTTAAACAACCATAAGTATTGGATAGTTGTGTTTTATATGGGATTCCTACTCATTCATGTCATGGATTCACTTTCAAACACAAATTTTTTTATGACTTCATTCAGTATCCAGAAACTTCATTCTGGTAGCATTAAAGCAATCAATATCTGTTAACTACACTTTCAAGGTAAAATTTTTTTTCTAATTTTGTAGCAATTAGTAATTATAATTTTGGAAACCAGTGTATCTATTTCTGAAAAATTATCAGTTTCTCAGTCAAACATTTGTGTAAAAAAATCCTTAAGCAATGCCAGTGTGTAGAAACAAAGTGCACTGATTTTTTTATGTCAGTTGAGTTGTATGAATGCTTATGCTTATGATTCGGAATTTAAAAGTTGTTATAACAGTTATTACATATTAAAACAACCTTAATCTCTTACGTTAAAAAAGTAAAATTATTACCACCGATTAACAAACATTTTACTAAAACAAAAATATAATTAAAAAATAGGAATTGATAAAACACTGTCTCAGATGCTAGAAAAACTGACATTCTAGCTTTTGCCATCAGTATTCCGGAATGCAGGAACAATCTCTGTAGCCTATATTTTATATTAAGTGGTGAAAAGCAAGACAGATATTAAAAATTACAGTAATGAGATGCTTCTGTACAGTGGTGATGCGTGACGTAATTTGAAAGGCAAGCTACTAATCATATTTGCGACAATCAGGATTTTAGCATTAAATCAGTATAATGGGGGGACGCGCTTTTAAAACTTGAAATATTTTAACAAAAGAGATAAATAATAAAACCTACTAAAAAGCATATTCCTTGATAACAAACGTGGCAGTCAGTTTAGCAACTGACATGAAGGGAATCATAACGTCTTTTATGGTGGCTGTTAAGGTATCAGGTATCGTGTCAAAGATTCTTTATCAGGATGCATAAAGGCAGTATGCCGGGATACCTGATACCTTAAGATGAAAACCAAGGAGCCAGCCAGGGGGTGGGTCAGATTGTCATGTTACTATCTACAGAATGCCGCGTTGGCAGTTCCGTCATTTAGGGGGGAGGCAAACGCCCCCCCCCCCTTCCCCTCCTGGATTCAGGATGTGTATATATTGGTTTTATTTTGTTATTTACATAATAACATAAGCATATAAAACCAAAGTTTTATTGTGAAAGTTTCTAATTTATACATGCTTAATTAATAAAAAAAGATGCAACAATGTCACTGTCGCCAAAAAAATACCTCCCCCCCCCAAACGACAAACCTTGCGCGTTGGGGAATCACGGCTGGTGATGGGGCCGATGTTCGAGGCCATTGGCTGTAGAGTTATAGCATGCGCATTGTTATTTATAATCATCACTCTCATAAAGCCTTCGTTTAAAATCCTGCCATCAACACTGTTGAACAATTTTTTGAATTTTTACAAAAAAATGCTTTGGAATCCTAGTTGCCAATAAAGCCTTAGCAATACTAACTTTGCAAAATTGCATAGTTTTCAAAGTTAGTTGTAGTATTGTTACGGCTTCCGCAACTGGGTTTCCAAAATGTTTCATTGTAAAATTAGCCTACAAAAAATTACAGTCAACAATCGATCTCACAAGGATAGTTCAGATATGTTTATGAGAACTGAGCACAAAACACCCTTATCGAATGTTATTCTGCAACATTTACAAAAATCCGAATAAAGAGAAATTTTTTAATAAGATTACAAATATTCTGCGTTACGCAAATTTTAAGTGTCGGCCTACCTTCTCTGATGAGGTCACATCTTTGCTGAAAAGTAAAAACACTGCTGGAAAAAGGTTTAGCACGTAATCCACACACGACACTTGCATCCACGTTTTCGTTTCATTCATTTTATGTATCTTGGATTTTAGTCTCGCAAGACAACTTTAAATCCCTAGTTAGCGCAACAATGAAATTAAATAAAAAACTATTATATATTTACTTTGCAGTATTACCGTGCAGCACGGGAACTAGCCAACGCATTGGATTCGTGTAAATTGTAAAACAAACTGCCGGTAACCAGTGTTGCCATCTGAAGTCTATAGAAAACCACTAATGGCACTTGAATAATCACCGGAGACCTATCTCATCAATAGAAAAGAAAATTTCCAATTTACTAGTGTCAGTTTAAACATTCTTTGCCTGCTTGTTTATCACCGCATAAGTTACAAAACTTGGCAGGTAATGCATGATCTGAAATCACAGTAACTGGTAACAAAACCACTATAGTGGCAATTCTGCTTTGTTCGGTTATATTCGTATCACTTAAGAGTGAAAGTACTGCAATCGTAGCTTCTAACACAGCGTCCCGTAGCCAATCCCCTGTCGTGTTCCCTCCACCCGACCACCCCTCCAATCCCTTCATTCACTCGAATACTATCGCTGCAACTCTACCCACTAGAAGCGTTACTGGAAGCGCTTTTTAACAGCTTGCTTTGGTTGTTTGCGAGTTCTTATCTTCTAATTGACAGTATTGTAATCCGAGCGGAATTCGTAAAAGATACACCTATTTGCACGAATCATAGTTAACTTTTAGTAGATACAAGGTTACAAGTAAATATTTATTATAATCACAGCATTGATAGGAAACTGCCTGGGCAAGCACTGCTTGCCTTGCTTACCCTTATGAGACGCCACTGCTTCTGTAGCTCCCTTTATCTTAAAACTGTTAATTAGGGCAGACTATAGAGAAGAGGGAATAGCAGCTAGAAAATCCAGGTGACTAGGAGCAGAACAGAGAGGGTAGGCAGGCAGTCAATGCTTAGGAGGTCAGTGAGTGAGTGGTATTTACTTTTGATGGAGTTGGTGACTTTGAGGGGGGGGGGGGTTGGAAGATTTAAGAAGTGATTGAGCAAGAGGCTGCAGCTTGCCACCAGGTGGTTGTCCAATTACAAGTTCTCTTGTTTCCCTTCTTCCCACATTCCTATACCTTGTTAGTAATTAAACATTCAGAGTGAATTGTACTGGCCAGTCATCTGCCTATCTGCATATTTTAATTACCATTATTTATCACCACAGGTTTAATATAATTTTCTGTTTTTTGTTATCTCCAGAAAATTTGATTTAAAAAATTTAATTTTTTTCCTGTGTTTTCCCCTTTTGCCATTTTTCTGGAATTTTTAGAACCCTATTAGCGAACAATCTTATTTTTCCATTCACACCAAAACCCATGTTTGCCATTATATAAAACAAGGGGCTAAGCATGCTTTACTGCGGCACCCCAGACATAACCTCTCACTCCAGTGCCAAAGGAATCCTCCACTTTTACCCTTCGCGCTAGAACAAAAGATTAGGCAGAAAAGAATGATTATCTAGGGATGATGGATGAAGGTAAATGGAAGAAATTGGGGAAATTGTTTGAGTATCTAAAGAAGTTGAAAAGCGGTAAGAGAGAACTGCCAGTGTTGAAAGGTACAGATGTACTACGTTTAGAATAACAACTCAATCCGGATTGAACTAGGAGTGGACTGAAGAATCTCGTTTAAAATTTTACTTTAATAAACACTAGACTAAAGTAGAAGTGGAGTGAATAATCCAGTCCTGTCTGCGAGGTGGACTGGCGTGTAGAATCCGGATTAAAACATTTACTTCAAAAACACCCATCGAACCGAACTGAACGAAGATGAAGCGGTCGCCACGTTGAATTGTTTCTTTGGTTATATTGAGCCGTAAAATGGCCCAATATACTCTCTATTCAGCTGAAGGCCTCGAAAAACAAACACTCCGAAGGCTTAACCCCACGGATAAGCTCACACAAACAGGGCAAGACTCAGCAAAACTCCTACCTATTCTTATAGATGTAGGCTGCAAGGGTAAGGTTTGTCAACAGCATTCTTGAACAAAGAAAATCGGGCAAA
>PNEQ01101611.1:0-24754 GCA_003012365.1 Medauroidea extradentata | reverse complement strand
TATGCCAATTTTGGTGGCTCTATCTCTTATATTTTCTAGTATTTTTCGAAAAATGTTTAAAAAATTATTTTTTTCAACGTGGCGTAGCTCCCTTAATATTTACCACAGAATAGTGTTGGTTTATATACCCCACCTTATTTTCCATAACGAATCCCCTCCCGGACTTTGGCACATGAATTCTGGTCCACCCTGTATGTGTGCGTGTGTGCGTGTGTGTGTGCGTGTGCGTATGTATGTTCCCTATGGACTCCAAAACTGCTGGAGCTATTTTGATTAAATTTTCAGGCAATCTTTATATTAGTCCAGCGGGTGATCCTTTGAAGTTTGGTAGCGATCAAATCAACATAATTTTTTTGCCGATTTTGTGTCATAGTTTCCCTTGAAATCAATAAATAATAATAATAAATTAATTATGTAGGATCGAGACTTGGAAGAGTGCGGCATGGCAATGTATAGACTTCAATTCGTGGCTAGAGATAATTAGTGCTACACGGGTCACCAAAGTATATATGTATATACTTTTTCTCTTGCCGTTTCGTAACCGTGAACATCATTCAGGCATTCATCAGTCCTGGTGTATGACGAAACTTGGTCACCACGTGACAGAAGATTTACCCTACTCCATCTCGTGCGTGAGCTTGTGTAAACGCGTATTATTTTCTCAGAGACGTTCATGGGCCAGCGGCGATGCACAGATTGAAGGCATGCGCACACAGTGTTGCCTATCCTTTCAGGGGTCATCACTATACTCTTTGTCTTGTCTCCCGTTATCATGATCAGTCCTCGTGCCGATATGAGGTACCTAGATTACGTATCACTGTGACGCATATTTGCTGCTATAGGTGTTTCAGGATAAAGTGAGCACTCTTGAAACCTTGGCCACTTTTTTTTTTTTTTTTTTTTTTTTTTTTTTTTTTTTTTTTTTTTTTTTTTTTTTTTTTTTTTTTTTTTTTTTTTTTTTTTTTTTTTTTTTTTTTTTTTTTTTTTTTTTTTTTTTTTTTTTTTTTTTTTTTTTTTTTTTTTTTTTTTTTTTACTTTCTGAAAATATATCGTGTCCCAACGCTTTTTAAGGCCATGCTCTTTTGTTTCTACTTTTTTTTTTTAGCGACAGTAATTTTTTTACGCCTAAACAAGAGCAGATGTAAAAAAATCTGTGTGGCAGTTTTGTTTAAAGTCGTCTTCTCCATGTTGGCTGATTTTTCAAGGCAGTAAATACTATGGCTATAGCTTATTATTTAATCAACGAAATTCTGGTTAATTGACTTATTTGTCGAAACAGTATAATTTCTTGTTTTGAGAAGAAACTAGCTATCACGGTAAAAACCATTTTAAACAAAACTGCCAAACAGATTTTCTATATCTGGTCTCGTTTAAACTTATAATAATGATCGCACAACCAGTAGAAACAGGAGCGCATGGCCTTGACATAAATAAAGCAACCAAAGTGTGTAGATTGCACCGTACATAAAAACTTAACGTCTAAGATTACAGTGAATAATACGTGTAAGTTATAATTGTACGGTACACAATACTTTCTTCAAAACTGCTGACTATTGCAAATCACCTAGGGTAGAGTTTTGCTGGAAACAACCGTGGTCTGTCCGGAAGTTTTATTTCAACAGAAAAGGTTTTTTAAAAATGTAAGTGAAATAGAAAAATTAATATTTTTAGATACGTAAATACCAATAAATCCAAAAAATGCATTAGAAGTTATTAAATTATTAACTAACCAATGTCTCTTTAGCCGTATCATTACAATCGTGGAAAAAAATAGTTAACGGCTGTCACTGATTAAAATGTGTGAGGGGGAGGGGGGGTTGCCCTGTTTTTGTGGATGTGGACCAGTACTTGGCGCCTATGCATTCGAGTTGCTTTCCCGCAACGATTATACTTAATTAATTGTTTTTAAACGTATTTGGGCAAAATAAATTAAAATTTTTGGTTTTGAAAATAATTCATTATACTGTACATGTTTATCGCAATGACGGTGCGCGGGGACGGAGGGGAGTGGGTTGGTCCTGAGTAGTCCCGCTGGCCAGTGGCAACGTCAGCCACGTTTCCCTCATGGAAAAATCGATACCATCCCCTACGGGAATCGAACCCTGATCGCCGTGGTGGGAGGCGAGTAGTCTGACATTTTTTTTTAGTTTTAGGAAATGAAAAATTGACAAATATTTCCCCCTTTAGTGACTTTATTTGACCTCGAGTATACGTTGAGACAGTTTTTATGAGACAGTGGTTTTTGATCAGCCGAAATGAACGTGAGATTGCTCCAGGCGAATGCTGGGATGGAAAAAGGAAAACCATCAGACTTACTAAAATGAAAAAATTTACGCTAAGATTAGATGTCGCGGCCTAATGGCCAAAAGTTATAAAAACAGGAAAGGACGCATCTTCGTACTTTCAAAAAATTGCTCAAAATAAGGTTTTTAATATCGGAATTCATCGAAATCTTTGGTGCATTAAAAACGAATACAGCATTATTTCATTCAAATATTTTGTTCAAACAAATAGCGGCATTCATCCTGATTACAACGATACAAGTTTATAGCAATGCGAACTGTCGACTCATTGTGGTATATGTGTGCAGTAACAAGTGCGCGTCACCTTTTACGACGCGACGATTTATCACGCTCGCCTTTCTTATCAGGGTGGAGAGTTCAAGCGACGTAACCTCATCCTTCCACGTCCTTCCACAGACTGAAGCGCACAGGGAGCGCGCACTAGCCTTTATACAGTGTCTGCGACCGCGTTAGCTGTCTTTTTACGTGATTAATATCATATATTCCGAGTTTCATAAGAGTATGAGATAGTGCTGATATTCACTAGTCTTGAAAGCCTTTAAATGTGTCCAAGTGAGGAAAAATCGTAATTTTATGTTTGCTTGGAATAGTATCAATTTCTGTAAACGTTACTTTAGAGAAGTATTTGCTTTTGCGGAAAAAAAAAACTACTTAGCCAGTTTTCCCATAATGGCATTTCCAAGTCAAAACTTGAATGTTTTTTGTTGATTCGCGTGGTTTTCAATTTATTGTCTCTCTGAGTCGTGTAAGTCTTCTGTATAGATATTCCAAATTATCGCTAGTAATTCGTAATAATATGTATTTTCAATTTCAGTAGCTTTTAAAATCTAAATTTTTCGAAAAATATAAGAAAAAATATAAGTTGATGTTTTTATCTAAAACCGTTCAGCATTTCTAATTACATATAAGTAATAATATTAACACTGATAGTATTACAAATAATAAATTACGGTAAATTTTTTTTTATTATTTTCTATTGGCATTTTCTGAAACAAAAATTAGAAAAATTCTGAAAGGTGCAAAATGACGTTAAGGTTCTGTTATACCGTTTTAGAAACATTTCGAAAATATTTTTTTTTTATTTCACTGAAATTTTTTGGCACCCCGTTCTGCCCCTGCCTAGTTTTGCCCCTAACCTTCCCCCGGGGAGGGAGGAATATATATATGGGCTATATTCCCCCCTCCCCGAAACCTTTGCAGGTGCGCGCACAGCTCACCAAAATTGCATCGCAGTCAGATTAAGGGTATACAGGAACACATACGTTACAAACTAAAATACAGACATTTTTATTTAGAACACTTATAACTAATATTTGTTTTTAAAAATTCTGGGCCGTGTTTTAAATTCGCAGAAACTGTCCCAACACGCGGGAAAGCAGAGCTCGTATCGACCATGATAATGAATCCAGATGGAAGCAGTGAGGACCGCCCGCATCAGTTGCTATAGGTAGTTCGCGATAGAGTGAGCACTTTATGACGACCGCCTGGTCTAGAATAATGATTCAAAGATATAATTTATTGTGACCTTAGACGTTAACTTTAGTAGTACAGTATAATCTATACACTTTGATGGTTACTTAGTTTGCTTTGTTTATATTAAATAGCGGCAGGAAACTATAAATTAACTGAAAAGAAAACAGTAACCAGGGTTTCCAAAGTGCTAACTTTATTGTGTACCGCCTATATCAGAAGTCGGCGTGACGTGGCGGTTTTTAACCAAACTGTACTTTTAAATTTTATTGGATTGTGGACATACGTATGTATATTGCTCATGTTTATCTGATCAAACCTGTGTTGAATGCCAAAGTACGAAAACGAACAACTGTACTGTTCTGTCGCGAATCATGTCCGAAAGCATACATGAAGTCGTATGGAACTCGTGTTACATGTAGACTAGCTGGTATCCGGCGACTTCGTTCGCGGGGTTTTCAATTTAACGCGATAATATAAATATCAAATAAATAAATTCAATTTGAATAGTGCTAAATTGTATTAATGTCATTAATAAAGGTGTATATATATATTATGCAAAAATCTACGAACAACTCTAAACAATGCAGTTCAACAGATTCTCTTGTAATATTTTCAAAAATGCAGTGGAGTGATTTACACTTGATATTAGTGATTATACCTATTTAAAATAAGCTGTTAAGGATGTTCAAGTGCGATAAAGTCATCATTTTAGTTATAGGAAATGTTGTTAGTTTTGTAGACGATACTTATAAGTAAATTTTGTTCTTACGAAACAATTTTAGCTCTCATAGTTTTCACGTAACGGTGCGTCAAAGTCAAAATTTGCATGTTTTGCTGCCGTGCAAATAGTGAAAATCAACTGACTTACGTACGTGAAATAATTCACAGTAAAATAACATACTATGGGCTACGTAATAAAACATTTTTAAAAATCCCGCAAACTGTTTTTGTATTTTAAAAAATTTCTGAACGTGGAACTTTTTTTTGCGATTTTTTTTAACATTCAAAATATTTAGTTGTGGCTTTTCTTAATGTTTTATTGCATTGCTAATGGGATGTAAGTTCACAATGAATTATTTTGTTTAAGAGGGTCAGTTGGTTTTCACTATTTGCATGGCAGTGTAACAAGTAAAATTTGACTTTGACACTAGTTATGAGAAAAAAAATAGAACTAAAATTGTTGCGTAAGAACAAAATGTACTCACAAGTATCGTCTACAAAACTAGCAGTATTTCATAAAAATAGAAAATTATTATTTTATCGCACTTGAACACACATAGGGAACATTACATATGTACATCTACATTTGTACCGGATTTTTTTTCTCATTTTAGACATAAATTGTCATTAAATTTTGCTATTATGAATTTTTTTTGTCTCGTAGTTTTTGCGTAATGACTTGTCAACGTCGAAATATGCATTTTACGGTTTTCTGTACGCACTAAAACCAACTGACGTACACAACTGTGGTCGTCTCCTATGTACAAAAAAAATAGTTTTTAAAAATTTCTTGAATTTTTTAATTTTTAAATTTTAGTTTTTTTCTTTAACAGCAAAATATCATCATAATATTTAAATATGTTAAATTTTAAGTTTGATTTTAAAAGTAGCATTTCTCTAACGGTATTTATTTTATGGGCAAATTGTAAGTATTTTTTCCTCAAGTGTTTCATTATTAACTGTCTATTCATTGATACCTCATTCGACCCTGAAATTTCGGATCTTAATCTCCTGTTTCCCTTACTCTAGGGCTACCAATACTATGCTTCACATAGAACATAGGTACAGTTATCGAAGTTGTTTCGCAAGCACCTGGTGCCATGTTGTTTGCGGGCAAAATTGTTGCTGTGAATTGTATGTTTGATTGTTTTTGTATGTAAAAAAAACTGTGTCACTATGAATACTGTCTAAAGAATAAAAAATGAAGCAGTTTTTTGATTTTATAAAAAAAAATATCTTAATATCGATATTCATGGCAGCATTACTTTCACAATAGTCACTTTACTGATATATTGATAAAACATATTCGACTTTGTTTTTTATGAGCTATCACCTCTTGCTCTCTTTCCTTTAAGCACACACATGTATAATATAATGTGTTATATGTATAAGTACATACATACATACACCATGTGTTGTTATAGAGTCGGAAGTGAATGTAAACACTTTTGTAGAATAAAAATAACTCTATTATTCTTTACCACAGAAATACAGAGAGAGAGTTAGTAGTAAATATGAAATGTTTTGTGCTAAACAGGAGTCGTACAATAATAAACTTCGAGGCTGTCACACCACAGCCCATCCCCACCATCCTGTCTGTTGTACCCGTACATACATACCCAGGGTGCTCCATCAAGCCGCCGCGTCGTGCAGGTAATAGTACCCTTAGTGATGCAGGAAGCATGAGTTCAAAAAACATAATAAAAAGGGCGAGAGAAGGAGGATGTAATGGTGCTGTCTATCTCAGACTTGCCAGACGCACCTTTACACTTCCCTTCTTGTTGACGATCTCGAGCCTGCAAGATTTCTCACGGGTGCAGCGTTATCCCTTTCTTCTTCCTCTATACCCCATCCTCTCCCAACGCCCTGTAGAGGTTAAGACGTTGGAGGTGCGTGGCATAGTCTATACCACGAATGAGTGCACTGTCAGGTTTCTGTTAAGGACAATTGTGTGCAACTATTTTTAATTTACAGATTTTTCCCCGCTACAAGCATTCGTGAATAATTTCCAACATTTTGGACATTTCATGCTCGAAATGTTACTCTACTACAACTTTACATTGTAAGATAATAAATTAATCCCGTATTATCTGACATTTGTTTGAAGATAAGAAAGAATGTGTTATTCCTTTATCCAACGGATGCCAGATAATGGAGAAGTAATGTATTATATTAATGTCAAAGTCCAAATTTTCGTGTTTTTGCTTCACAGACCCCTATAATACCAATAAACATAATGAAATGAAATAATTTACAGTTAAACTACATGACACTGGCTAGAGCTTGATGTTGAAGACTCATTACAAAATTGTTTTATATCTAAAGAATTTCTGAAAATTGGAAAATTTGTTTGCTAGTTTTAGCAATTTTTTAAAATACACATAACTATTTTTAGTATGTTTTATATGCTTCAAGCCATATTCTTGACATGTAGTTTCATTGTGAATTATTTCTTTTCCTTATATTCGTTGGTTTTTCGGGAGGTGCATAAAGTAAAAACATTCAAATATCGACTTTGAAATGTTATTACGGAAAAACTGGCCAGGCTAATTTTTGTAAGAAGAGAATGTACTCTCAAGAAACGTATACAAAACTAACACTATTTCTTACAAATATAAAATTATGATTGTTCTCCACTTGAATGCCCTTAAGGACGGGCAAACGGAAACACTCCGAGAAATCCCGTCGGCCACCGGCAACGTCCGCCACGTTTTCTTCATCCGAAAAATTCGGGACCAATCCCGCCGGGAATTGAACCCAGATTGCCATATAAGGAGGCGAGTGGTTTGACCAATAATATTGTCACGGTGAAGGTTAGTGAGTGAGACATTATGTTCAACACTTAACATCTAGGTCTTCAGCCCTGGTGAGGGGTGACATGAGGTGAGTATGGAGCAGCGCCGGAATGATAAGGGCGGGGGGAAACGGGAGATCCCTGAGAATACCCCGCCGACCAACGGCATCGTCCGACACGGTTCCCACATGCGAAAATCCTGGAACCGACCCCGCCGGGAAGTGAACCCGGTTCGCCTTGGTGGGAGGCGAGTGGTCTGACCACTCGGACCCCCCCCCTTACTTTCGCGGTAAAGGTTAGGGAGGACCCGGATTCGATTACCAGCTCAGCGACCACGATTTCAGATTTCCGAAATGTCTTCCGGTGAATGTTGGAATGGTTCCTAACTAACCTTAGGCCGTGGCCGATTCTCTATTTTGTTGCTGACTTTCATTAGTTCTGTCTTTGATGATATAATTGCCAGCCCAGGACGCCGAGACGTGTGATGAGCTTCGGCTGATATAAGTTTAATCGATAAATGCTCAACTTGTGTGAATTATGATACCTGCTTAGAAATTGTATCGAAGTGTATTACACGCGTGTGTACCCATAATCCACTAACTTTTAAAGATGATTTTCTCAGTGGTAAAATGGACGAAAATATGCGTTTTTACTGCCCTGTGGGTAACAACGTATTGGTTCCGAGTCTATAACAAAAACTATCCATTATTTCGCCATTAAATGATGATCGTGTCGCCGCTGAATGTGTCGTAGAGACGAGTAGTTCTCAGAGAGAAGCTTGCTTGCCGTTTAGTCACTTGCTTATAGATGCTAGGGTTAGGCGTGATGCACATGCCTGGGACGTCCTAAGCGCTTTCACACTTAGGTTTTGGGCGCGCTAATTACGCCCACCTAGGCCTCTGGCACAATTTATGGTTTTTGTTCGTGTTGTCGTTGGTGGTTGATGTTGGCAACAGTTGAAGGACAGGTTACCAAATGCATAATGGCAGAACTGCCTTTTGGTGGTTACAGTTGTTGTTGCAGTGGTTGGTGCGTTAATTTAAGCTGATATATATCATTCATGTATAACCGCGTAGTGTGCCAACCTACGCTCCTCACACCAACCATTAACAACACCAATCACCACCCGCCATTATGCCATTATGCTGCCTGCTTCAAAGGATAGGAATTTACATTTTCAATTATATTTGGTTGTGCTCAGTCGCCTTTTTGCGACATCGCTTTATAACAAAAACGGATTTCTGTTTTGAGATTGAGAAAATATTGCTATAGGTTTTGAAATGTGGGAATAATTTATAATTAGGTTTTTACGAGTAATTTTTATAAGAATGTAAATACTTTATTATGCTCACAGTTGTCAGCGTATTGGTAACACTGTATTAAATATTCGCAACGAGATGAACAAAAACTTAAGTGGAAACATACACGGAAGTTCGAAAGTTAGTGAGCCACGTGCCACGTCTAATGTAATTAAACTCGTAATTCCTTCTCTTCGTTGTCCTCTCCAGCGCTCTGCGGTAGGCTGCGCGCGCCCTGCTTACGGAAGAGAATATTCGACTTCTCAAAATGGCCTCCGTGCCGCTGGTTTGCGGAGGAAGTGAATAATTTCTGAGAGCAGAGCTGGTATGTAATAAACGACAAAATAACTGTGACGCCGATTTGCAGGAAAACTGCTCTTCATTCCCGGACACTGCGGTTGCGATAAGTCTGCTAACATTCTGCGTAGAGTGTTTCACTTCTTGACTGTTTCTCTGCAAGTCCTCCACGGTAAAGTATTCAGTTTTTGAAACATTCGTTACTTTTTTCCGCCCTACTTATGTATGTCTAAATTATGAGTACACAGTCTCAAACAATTTAACCTGTAGCTGGAGCCAGGAGTTTGTGGTGAAGATATTTGCGCATCATTTGGTTTCAATGCCTTATTTATATATCTGCAGGTCTGCTTCGTGGCCAGTGATTGGTGGTTTTAACTCTCACTTATCTTAGGATTCTACTGGCACGTCACGGACGTATGGTGTTTCAATTGCCTTATTCTTATTGTAGCAGTCAAATGAGAGACGTGTCTGAACAAATACACGCTATACATAGAGACACTGGAAAATCGCGAAAATGTTTAAAATAGTCTCTAATAAACTTTATCATATTAACCGTGACACGTGTGAACAGTTTTGGGACAAATAACACACGCTGTGTGTCCAAGCTGTGCAGTTCTAACTGGGCCTGTTGTAGAGAGCAAAAAATGCTACAAATAAACGATAGCCAATGTTGATACAAAACATTCAGTGTTATGTGCATCACGTCGGAGCCTAGCAAACAGTAAACTATTCCCGCGATTTTCCAGTGTCTCTAGCTATATCGATAACTAGAGCCCGGAAAATTTTGCGGATTCAATGATCTGCATGTTAGAATGCACTGTTCTGTGCATTTCAAGCCACGACAATTTGTCCAGTAGCTGTTACTCAGTGGAACAACGTAGAATGAACGAATAGACGGGACTTGAATGTGCATAGGACAATGGATTCTACCTTGCAGCTCATTGAATCCGCGAAATTTTCCGGGCCCTACCAATAACTATGAATCAAAGTAGTCGATATGCACGTAAGGCATTGAAACAAATTATGCAAAAATCGTGGTACTACTTAAAGGTAGATGCACAATTATTTCGCGTATTCATCTGGTAGTAGCAGCTTAGATTTCTCAGTCCTATACACACACACTGGCTACAGTAGAATATTCATTGGCTTCTAACCGTACACGCAGGTACCTCGTGTATTCGCAACGATTTATTGCTTCATTTATTACTGGTTTGCAGTCGTCAAATGTGTATCAGAACAACTGTTGTCCTATCACAGTAATGACAGTGAAGTATACGTCATTGACGTTCAACTTGACCTAGAATCAATACGCGGAATACTCGTGCCTCTAGTTGTAGGTACGGGACTGCTGATTTTTGCGGAAAGAGTTTTGCCCTACTTTGTTTCAGTGTCTTACTGGCACGCATGCAGCTCTGCTTCAAAGTCAGTGATTGGACGTTTTAACTCTCACGAGTCGTGGGATTCTACCCGCAAATCGTAGACGTGTGGTGTTGTAGTAACCTTACTGTGATTGGCTCAGTGAAATGAGAGTAGTGTTTTCGTGAAGGTACGCTGCCCAATAACCACGAAGCAGAACTGCAGGTTACAGCACTGAAACAAAGTGGGGCTAAACTATATTCGCAAAAATTAGCAGTCCCTACTTATGGGCTAATATTTATTTATTTTCTATTTTAGGTGATACATTCTACAAGTGCTTAACTTTACTGTGAATAACCTGTAAAGCTGTAGTCAGTACGTAAACAAAGGGTATGGTAAATTACGCCAAATTCGTTACTGGAAAGGTTTCTTGATGTAGAGTATTAAAAAAAAAAAAAAAAAACGGGGGGAAAAACAATCCTAATCAAGAGATTTTGAAAAGGAATTGATTGCAATAAATACTTTTCTAGAGTTACGTGTTTCTGGTGAATCACGTCTAGCGCGGTAATTTTGTACATTTGATTCCGGCGCGAGAATCTACTCTAAACAGATTTGTTCGTCTGGCGAAGTACTTGCTTCTAAATTTTGAAAACCCTTTTACTTATAAGTTCACTTGCGAAAACCTGATCTCGGTTTTCCAAGGTGTTCCGAAACCACTCCAGGTGAATGCTGGGATGGTTTCGTAACACATGCCATGGCCGACCCGTCGTGCAGAACTTTCTTGGTTTCTTCCTGATTCGTAATTTCAGATAGATTTAATTGGAAAATATAACAATAGGGCAATTACCTTACCTTGAACTGTGTTTATTACTGTGTGTAGGAACTGCTGAAGTGTAACTATGAAGTATTAAGATAATTTAAATTTTCAGATTTTTTTTTTCTTCGGCATTTAGTGAGAACCAAAATTACACCTGGTAATATACGGACAGAAATGCGTGGACGATCGTAAATTGCAATGTTTCCATAAATGGGCATTGCCAGTAATTCCCCCAACTCTTTAGTTGATGATGAGTTTTCAGCCCGGTGGCTGGTTTAGGCCTCAGGTGAACACCTGAGGTCCGAATAGTCGAGGTGCTACTGCGATGACTTCACTTGTCCTTTCCTCAGTACTTAACGAATTCGGACAAAATCTTCTTCTTTTCTGCTGAGAAATTACATAGGTGCCAGTATCGACCATGGATGTATTAGTCTATGGAGCGGCATCTGCCGTACATTTCAATGGTAATCGTGTGAAGCCGATAATTTTCGAACATTTTCGAACTGTGCATGCGCAGGACGTTATTTTTCATGAGTCGACATATTTTGGGTGGCAAAACAATAGCAGAAAGCAACGTAATTATGTAATTTTTTTTACAAAAATTCGCGCAAATTCTCTATTTGAATCGTACACAACAGTTTACAATTGCTTCAGAAATATATATATATATATATATATATATATATTTATATACGAATTAGCTGTCGCTGTGTGTATGTACTTTATAAACTTGATGAATTGAAATAAAAGTTTCTTACCTGTACAAAGATAATCCTCCGCAACGATCGAATCTGTTTGTAAGGCCAAGAGCTGCACAAACTTTCACCATAATGTGTAGTTAACAAAAAACTAAAACATTTTCATTCAGCTCAAGTAAGAGAAATCTTAGGAAAAACTGAGGGATTCTTTAAGATGTCGTCAGACCTTCCTTAAGATTTTCTCAAGTTGCTAATCGATCATGGCGGCTGTAAATAGAGGTTAGAATGCCACATGGGAGAGGGTAATATCCTTATTTCAAATTTATTAATAATATTTTAGAGGAGGAACGGAACATAACCATGATGTAAAGGAAAGAATGCACTGGTATTTACTACATTATTTATATTCATTGTACATTTTAACACGAAAGTGTTGTTGTGTTTTTGTTTTCAAACAAAATGGTTACGATATTATTTTATATACAAAATCAACTACGTACTTTTATCATTTTTATTTTGCAATTTTTCAACTTTACAGTATCAGAAACATTAAATATAAATTACCAAAAAGCCACCCTGTAAGTTTTGTGCGTTATAAATGGAAAATAATACACATTTTAGCTACATTTGCAAGTCGATGGGTGAAGAGAAATTATTTTTCTCGCTAACATTGTGGTAACACTTCGCCTCAATTGAAATATCTAAGTATCCTGACTGTGCAATGCAAAACGAAAAATTCTCAGATTTTACTCAAGTTCTCCTTAGTTTCATCTTTACTGCAAGATTTTCCTCGCATGACTCTGCAATCGACCCTAATTGTTTCTTCCGCGGCCGGGAATCGAACCCGGGACCTTTGTCTCACCATCCAGGAGCTCTAATCACAACCCCCCCTAATTTATTAATTTTTGTTTACATAAGTGACAGGTTCCTTGGCGAGATCATCAACAAGCCAAACATTCCCGTCCCCCTTTGTATTATAACCGTGCACAGGGCCGGCGACATAGGGAGGGGGCAAAGGGGGCAAATGCCCAGGTGCCAGAGCTCACGAGGGGCCCGGTTCCGGGTCAGCTAACTGAAGAATAATGAAATAAAACTTTTAGAAAACTTATTTTTTCCCTACATATAATTTGTGTCATGTCACATTTTGTTGCTTCTTGTGTTATTCAGCAGCATAACAAATGTTACATTCAGTTTTGATTTGGGGGAAGGGGGGTGGGATTTTGGATGGTATAGGGCCTTACTTGCACAGGGGCCCGGAAATTCTGCAAACGGCTGTGACCATGCAATCCCGAAGTTGTGACATTTTCCAGTAATATTGAAACGTCAGAGAATCTAACAGATAAATACAAAATTTCACCCAGACGGATCTGGGAATCGAACCCGGAACCCCTCACATCAAAGCCGGCCGCTCAACCAGCTGAGCTTGATCTAACCGGTCGGCCATTCTTTAGTTGTGATACTAAAATAAATAATTAGTGCACAAGAGGTGACACACACTCTTAATAGCCATCAAGTGGTGTCCAGTCAGCTATGTATAAGCGTGACGTATTGCGTGCGTGGGCCTGCGTACGAATTACGCCGCGACGAAGTCTCATTGTCCAGTACGGCGCCCTGCCTCTGTCATGAGGTCTCCTCGTCCGACACGTCATCGGCTTTTTAAATTGTCACACGCGTGACGGAATTCGCAGAGGCGCAGAAGTTCTCTAAGTCGCGGGTTCTAATCCAGGCACTGTAAAATATTTGTATGTTTACCACACTAATGTGTAGAAGTAGCTTTAAGAAAGTATGTATGGTAAAATTGTTTTCCTTACATCAGTGATAGCGTTTTTAGACGTTTCTATGAAACAATAAAATTTATTATGATGTTACCTTTATTGTACTGTGATACGGCTAAAAGTTTTCTCTAGTTATAAACTGAAGTGTATGATTAAATGACCCGTACTGTGAATGGGTTAGAAACTTGCACTACTGTTTAGGATGTTTTTTTAAAGTGTGTCATGCCTTTTCTATTTGCGCGTAACTGCTGATATTGTTCCCAATACTTTTATCTTAGAAAAGAACACACACTTGAAACTATGATTGTATGGTTTTAAAAATGTAGCACGCATCTAGATACATGTTTTGGTATTCTTCAATACGGCTGAAAATGTTTTTTTTTTTACTACTATAACTCTAAATATACCATCCGTATTCACAGGACACAAAACTGGAAGCCTATATTGGCCTTTACTACTTACTATCCACAAGTCAAATTGTAGTGTCACCACTTATTTTCCAATTAGGCCACTGAGAAAACACTTGTTAGTGCTTCTCGAGTAGATGATATATGCGGTTCTCGTCGAGCGTGACAGTCTAGCTCTTATCACTCTACTGTTTCCGTGCCTGAAACGCGGAAAATTTTTGTATTTATTATTTATTTGTGTAATTTGAATGCAAATATTTTGAAATATCGTTCGTGATGCTTTGAGTAGTTTGTCATTTACTTTCTAGAGGTACGAAGGTAAAGACCATGCATAAATTAATAAAAACACATTACGTGAAAACTGACAAAACCCGACGCATTCAGTGATTTGTTTTATTTCCTCGTTTTTTTTTATCGTTCTATCTATAGCGGCCGTGGCTACTAGGGTGGTTGGTCTGCTTTGTATATCGCTCCTTCACTTTATATCTGTTTTGAGTGTGGCGTTCTGTCCGTCAAAGGAATAGACAAAAATCAATACAGAGCTTTTTATAGCTGAGAGTAAAAAGAAGAGCGACAGTACGAAACGCTTGTTCAAAGGAATATCACACCTTCCGAAAGAAACCGTACTGCATTATTGGTGAGTTCAGTGTCTTCGTTGCGGTACAGGGCTTTAGGGGCCTCCCTACCTACGCTTCAAACGCGTTGACGAAACTATTTAACGCGTATTATCTACGAAAAGAACACACACTTCAAACGATGTCCCTATAGTTTTAAAAATTCGCTACGCTTGTAAGAAACATCGTTTTCGGGCCCCTCAAAATGGCCAAAAATATATTTTCCAGACTGCCGTATCTGTAAAAATAACGACCTGATTCGAAAAACACAACTATGGAAACAAGTGTTAGACTTTGAACTATGCTGGCCACAAATAAAATAATGTGGTCACCGCTTGAAGTCCCATAGGAAAATGGAAAATAGTAAAGCACTGCACGCCAGCTGAGTGGCTTGCGCGAAGAGGCGATAACGTATTACGTATGTCGGTCAACGACAACCTTACCACTCCTGCCTCACACACACAAACGCAGCTTGTCTAGGGAGCCCCTTAAGAACAGCAGTTCTTATTACACTCTGAATAAAATGTTGCTCGTTTACAAAGAGACTTATTGAAAGCACTGTTTCCATATAAATAATTTATATAACTAGGCTCAGGGGCGGATCCAGGAGGGGTGACCAACTTCCCCCCCCCCCTCCCCGTCCAGCCTTTGACATTTTATGTAAGTTATAGATTAACCTTAAAATATTAAAAAATTTTAAAGTGGAATATTCCATTTTTTACGAAACGCCTTAGTAGCACCATTTTGCACCTTAAAAATTAATTTTTTTCAGGTGTATGGTACCCGGACCCCTTTCTTTGACTCGGAGTATAGGCATAACTATTTTTTAAGTGACCCCTCCCAAAAAAAAAACTAGAGCTTGATCCGCCCCTAACTAGGCTGTTCGTATTTATAACCCTACCAGGCATATAGTCTCTGTAACTTATAGCCTATGTACTGCACTTACAATGGTATAATAAATTTTATAAGTTTTCTAAAAATTAAGTTAGAATACAATAACTGCTGAACAAATAATCACGTAACTATAATGTTCTTTTTATCGGGATTTGAACCTGTGCTATCACATTTGTTAACCGCACACTTTCTTCCTACACAAAATCAACTTTAAGGCTCTATGGACTTTGTATTATTTTATAATCAAACTACAGTTCACATATTTTACGTTACGTTATTTTTTTAAACACGTTATTTATGCATGCATTAATTTATACTAGCTAAATGTATTCAACAATACTCTGATGTAACTTGCCGCAAACGAGATTTTACAGGACAGTTCTGTTATAGATTTTCATCGAAGCGGCAATATAACATAGTAACATCGACATTATATTCTGTAATATATATTTTGATATCAACTGTTGAAAAAAACCATTGTTAATAATGTAAAATGTTAGTGTGCTGTAGTATCCATTTTTTCTGGAATATAAACAAAGTGCTCTGCAGTAGTAGCTTTAGAGATAATTATGAATACATGCACACGACTGCCTAATGTCAGAGCATATTAACTTATTGTAAACTCAACAGGGATGTATGTTTACGGCCACAAACATGTTAAGTAGAAACCGCTCCGATCTTTAAAATAAAAAAAATAAAAAAATACAGAACAGTCATACGCTGTTACAAGAGTTTCATGGACTGTTTGACAGACTCGCAAGTTCTGTTAAAATTACAGGCCCAGTATTCTATAAGTAGGGACCCCTGATTTTCGCGAAAAGAATTTTGCCCCACTTTGTTTCAGTGTCTTACGTGCATATCTGCAGTTCTGCTTCGTGGTTATTGGCAGCGTGTCTGTACGAAGAGCCGTATATAATTTGACTGAGCCAATTACAATAAAGTCTATGCAGCACCTCACGGCTGTGATTTGCCGGTAGAATCCCAAGGCTGGAGAGAGTTAAAATATCCAATCACTGACCACGAAGCAGAGTTGCAGATGTGCACGTAAGGCACTGAAACAAAGTGAGGCAAAATTCTTTTCGCGAAAAACCAGGATCCCTATCTATAAGCAACTAACAAACAAGGTAATCACATCATGGAAAACGCTAAATAGACTAAGAATTGGAGTGTCACGACATAAGGTTAATATCAAGAGGTGGCACTTTTTCAGTGAAGACGAGATTTGTGAATGCGGTGAACTGCAAGATCCACTCACTACAACTCAGGAAATGCAGGAACCTACCTGATACCTGCATATCAAATATCTTCCTGCAGCAAATAATAATGCTGTAAAGAGTGCTGAATACTCATATTTATGGAATGTTTACGGTACAGTGTTTATATTTATAAAGACTTTGTGTACATAATAAAAATTCAATTTGTAATTTGAGTACTGGACAAGAAAAAATAGTAACATCGTAATTGACCTGAACTGTAGTTAGACTTACTAGTTATTAATCACAAATTTCTATTCGTTAGAAAACACTGACGTTTATCTGTGACAAGTGTTCTATTTGCATTATAACCTACATTTAGCAGTATCTTGACGGTAGCTGTGTTCAAAACTGCCGATTGGAAAATTTAGGGTTTACGAATTTTGAATCGATATATTCGAACGTCGCTGTGTACGGCGTAGTCGGAAATGAGAGATTTGACGTTATTTTGTTTTTGACATTTCTCCTAAGGAATGTTTTTGTTTTAATTATATGAATGACCTTTTTTTAGTAGCTGTGTCTGTACTGAGAATAGAAATTCTAATAATATCTGCAGACACTATGCCGTGATATTTCGGGTTGTAAATCAGTTCAAAAAAATCAATAAAAAATTTATGAAAATTATATTGTTAAAATTTTTTTTAGAAATTATTATTTTTACTGTCTAGAACGTATTTGTTTAATGCGTTTAAAACATTTGAATATTATTCGAAAATTTTGTAAAAAAACTATATGCTGAAGGCGTTAATGTACAATTTGATGTAAAAGTCATTTCATAACGAAATAGTATATTTATTTGAAAACTAGGAAATTACTTACATACGACTAATTCTGCGATCATTTGTTTTCCAACAATGTTCCTCATAAATATATATTTAATTTCAGCTGAAACACTGGAAATAAAAGTGAAGTAAACAGCAGTAGACGACTTTACAAAGCTATTTGGAGGAGATAGTGTGATATTGCACCTCAGTAAATTTCAGCCATAATTTCAACATATTTACTTTTCAAACATTCAGTGTTATTTTATACGGTCGTAATTTTTTTCCCCAGAACTCTTTAAATAAGAGCTATAATCATAGACAATTTGTTTCCTATGATTCAGTGACCTGCGGGCTAGGCTCCACAATACTTTGTGCACGTGACCATGAGCTGATCGTTCATTGGTCGCTGCCCTAATGAGTACCTAATCTTCCCAGAAAAGTCATTCGTTCAGATATAGACATGAGGAACTTGTGAAATAAAATGTTTAAAAGTGTTGTGTTGTTTTATTGGATGGAACTGTTTTTTTCCTACCTAATAGGGAGAAGGGGGGGGGGGGGCTAACCTCTAAGAATATCTGTGTACTGGAGCAGATGGCAACTGCTCATTGACTGCTCGCTGACATAGTGATGCCACATAACTGAATCTGCATTTTACCGATTTTTTTTGTTACCGGTATTAGCTCAGCGCTTTCCGAGGGGTGACAGTGGCCGATTGCGGAGTAACACTAACTTACAATTGTTGAATACTAGCGTGTATCTTAAAGAATACGTGAATTCTTCACGTCCTTTCTCATAAATCTTAAACATTTTCGCGAGTGTTCAGTTAACTGCGGACATCATGCGAAGGACATCTGGCATGCGTTCTCTCCGACTGTGTTCCCCTTTTGTGTATCACCCCTCCCGCCCGGCCCCTATGTATAGTCCGGTACACTGACAAGTGCACTCATCTTAAGAAGGCGTGGTACATAATTCAACGCTGAAAGCATTAATCTGTTACTGTATGTTTCTTGAAGCCAATATGCGAAAATTAAACAATAGCAATCCTAGACAATAGTTTTAGCCAAACGTTTTAAACAAAATTGTTTCCAGTGTAACGAACCTCTGAGGCACAATCTCTGACTCCGAAACCTCGTGCATGTAACTGCAGCGCAAGAGATCACGCGTAACGAATTAGTAATTCTGGATAAAAATTTATCATAAAGTTGGAAAATACCGTTACCTAGGATTGACATTGAGTATTTTATCCATACTGGCTTCGAAAAAAAGCGTAGAAATCAATTGACGTTTTCAGCGTTTATTTATCTACTGCGCACTCTTACGGTGACCGCCTGAGAGAACGTACATTGCGTGTTTGAGGCCTAGCAGTGAGGGTGCTAAAGGCGACACAGTACGCACATCACGTCTAAAACTAGCCTCTAGAACCTAGTCACTGAACTTGCGTGTAAATTTCTCGCCGATAACTTGTCACTATAAGACAGCCTGAGATTGACCCTATCATTTTGTGACGGGACATTAAGGCCGTTCAAGTGTGAAATTAATAATTTTACTTGAGTACGAAATTATTTAGTTTTGTAGATATCACTTGAGACTGCATTTTCCTCTTTGGAAAACATTTTTTTAACATACATAGTATTCAAATAACGGCATGTCAAAGTCAAAATATGTATGACTATGGGCGCATACAACTAAGGATAACTATCAGACTTACTAAAATAAAATAATTTACTCTCAAGTTAGATGTCACAGCATAATGGACAAAAGTTATAAAAACATGAAAGGACGCATCTTCGTATTTGTCAAATATTGTTGAAAATAAGGATTTTAATGTCGAAAATTAGCGACATCTTAGGTGCACTTAAAGCGAATACCGTTTTATTACATTCAAATAGATTTTTTGACCAATAGCGACATTCCTCCTGATTACAACGATACCAAGTTTATAGCAATGCGAACTGTCTACTCAGTGTGGTATATGTGTGCAATAACAAGTGCACGTCACCTACGACGCGACGATTTCTTACGCTCGCATTTCTTATGTGGGTGGAGAGTTCAAGCGACGTAACCTCTCCCTTCCACAGACTAAAGCACTAGCCTTTATACAGTATCTGCGACCGCGTTAGCTATATATTTACGTGATTCAGAGCATATATTGCTTAGGAATATGAGAGATTGCTGATATACACTAGTCTTAATAGCCTTAAGGCTCATTATTAGTAGCATCATTGGATTATTTAATTTTTTCTTTCTTTATTTTTTTTTATTTCTGAGAAGAAAAATATAAATCCATGTTGGTGTTCGCGCCAGAGCCGTGGGGAAGCAGCGACTCACGGACTGGTGGACTGGTTTCGCGTATCGGACTGTACAGCAGCGACGTTGCACTTGTTGCTGGGAGCCGGTGTGCAAGCTGCACGACAGGTGCCGGCCGGGATGCTGTGGAGCCGACAGGTGGTCATCCCTGCCCCAGAAGGCTAACCACCGCGCTAACCAGTCTCCATCTCTCTCTGTGTGGAGCGCACACACTGATTCACTGTGGCACTCCTGGCTATTGACTCACGCGCCGTGGCCGTTCTGCAGGCCGCGACGACACGTAGACGGCCCTCAGTCCGCGTCTAGCCCTCGCCGCTGACGGTCCGCTCCAGCTCGCTCTCGTGTTTGTGTTTAGTGCGTGCGTGTGTGTTCAGTGGTGCCAACATCAGCCTTTGATATTGTCCTCTGCCGCACGAGGTAGTCTTGTCTTCACACTCGCCGAGACTCGACTCTACTTGGATGGAGTTACACGATACTAGACCAAACGACAAATCGCCAAACTTCAGAAAGTGATATTGCCCTGTGGTAAATAGTTTTCCGAGCAGTTTTTTTTTTGCGAAAATGCCTTTTACACCAGAACACATTTTTTTTTGTCTCTTGGTACGCACCTAACGTTTAGTTTAGCATCGCAGGCATAATAGAACTTTTTTTTTCGAAAAGCCTCATCTTGTGTGTGTAAAGATACAATAATATCTTCGTTAATAGTATTTAAAGTTTAGGTTTCATAATTGTTAATATTGTACTCTGCTAGTCAGGCAAAGTCAAACATTAAAGTAAAAAAAAAAGTTTATGATGGAATTGAAGAGTTTTAAAATATTCTGCAGATGGACATTTTTTGTGTTTCAAAAAGAAGTTGTACAGTTCTTGTAAAACAGAGTCGAAAAATTAACATTGGTAACGTAATGGAAACACATTGAATTCAATTGACTTAACCGTTCCGAGAAATAAGGGTACAGTACTTTGCTTTTTTAGGGGTAGCTTCTTTTCACTCATTACTAGAGCCGTGATTTTATGGTGGGAAGGTTTTTGCATTAATTTGATTTCAATATCTTCTGTGCTCATCTGCAGCTGTGCCTCATGGTCAGTGATTGGATGTTTTAGCTCTCACTTGTCTTGATAACTGGCAAATCACAGACGTATGGTGCCACAATCGTCATACTCTGATTGGTGTAGTCAAATGAGAGGCGTGTCTGAACAAATACACGCTGCCAATAACAGCGAAGCAGAGCTGGCGATATGCATATAAGGCATTGAAACAGAAATAGTGCAAATAAATTTTTTACGGCAAAATCATGGTTAGGGACCCCTGTTTTTCGCGAAAAGAATTTTGCTTCAGTTTGTTTCAGTGACCTATGTGCTCTTCTGCAATTTTGCTTCCTGGTTATTGGCCGCGTGTCTATGCGAAGAACCGTACATAATTTTTGTCTGAGCCAATTACAATAACGTTTCTGCAACAACACATGTCTGTGATTTGTCGGTAGATTTCCAAGGCTCCTGAAATTTAAAACATCCAATAGCTGACCACGAAGCAGAACTACAGATGTGCACGTAAGGCACTGAAACAAAGAGGGGCAAAATTCTTTTCGCGAAAAACAGGGTCCCTAATCGTGGCTCTAGCAATAACTTGAGATTCCTCTACAGCATGTAGAGATAAAAAAAATAACTAATAAAAAATTAACAAAAAATCCTGGCAGAAGTGATAAAAAATAGTTTGCGATTAGGCCTAGGGAACTCCTCGTCGCTACAAGGATTATCCGTTCACTGTCTCAACCATGATTGTGATTACAGTAGGGTCTAATGGGGCGGCAACCCCCAACCTGAAGGAGAAGAGACGTATGAGGGATGACATGAAATGAGTCCTTACAGATGGAACAGCGACGGAATGCAAGGGCAGGCGAAACGTAAGTACCCCGAGGAAACTCGCCGGCCAGAGCGAACATCCGCAATCTTTCTCACAAGCGACAAATCCGAGATCAGCCTCGCCGAGGATCGAACACGGATCGCCTTGATGGGAGGCGAGCGGTCTGACCGCTCAGCCACCACGCCCCTAACCCCCTCCCTGACTTGACAGCTTTCCAAGAATGTCTTTCAGATGGCCCGAATCTGCTATGCTGACACCTACAAGTTGTAGTTAATTGATGGTGAAGTGGGTGTGTTTGGAGACCCAGGTACTTTTTTTTCCTTCGCCTTTTCAGCTGAATTGCATCGTCCCGCCACTTGTTGCCGTATAAACAGCAATTTTTGCACATATTCGAACGCGAGAAAATAAGCTGTTAAGATTACTGGAGGTCATGAGATGGGTAGTGTATACTTTGTTTACGACGCCCGCATGCCAGCCGTGTGTTTGTGTGAGTGACGCACGGCGCCAATGACAATGTTTACTAGCTCATCTAGTGCGGTATCGCTTCTATTGCAAGACACTGAAACGGCGTGTAGTGATATCGTGGAAAGTTTTAAGTTAATTCCAATGAACCTTCCTATCGTAGTTTCACAAGAATCTCGCGAGTAGTTGTATAGATATGATATTTTGAAAAAGTCGCCTTTAGCTATTTTGAGTGGCTCCGAAATTGTCTTTTTAGCGTGATTTTTTGAAACTACCATTCCAAAATCGTTTGAAGTGTTTCTTATTTTCCTAAATGCACACATTAGAAACACGTTGAGAAGTTTCTTAGAGTAAAGTGTTTTGCCAGAAGGGGGAGTGTTAGACAATTTTGTTTTATTTTCAGGTTTCGTGCCATAACGTTTATTCAGTTTGTTGAGTCAAAATTTTCTCTTTGACAAAGCATAGGATATATTCTTGGCAATCCGCTTGACATAAATATTAATGGACTCTTTTCATTAATTTGTCATGGAGTTTATCAAGAATATATAGCCTACTATGCTTTGTCGAAGAGAAAATTTTGACAATACAATTTGAATAAATGTTATAGCTAAAAAACTGAGAATACAACATTTACTAACATTACCCTTTAAATGCTATTCCTAAGCGGACATCACCCATGCAGGATGTGAATTTTTTGAATTCTTACCTATGGTTAGAGGTACGTCAATTTCGCGGATTCATCTGGCAGCAGCCTAGACTTGTCAGTCCTACCCTTTGGTCACAATCGATTATCTATTGGGTTATAACCGTACAAGCAGGTAGCAAGCGATAGCACTCCGCATTATTTCCTTTTTTACTACTGGCTTGCAGTAGTCAAACGCGTTCCATAACTACCGCCAGCAAGTCATAGACATGACAATGAAGTATACATAATTGGCACTCGACCTGACCTGGAATGTATCTGCGAAATTTACGTACCTCTACCTATGGTCGAAGTTCCGCACACCACTCGGTGCCTGTGCAGACATCCTACAGGAGATAATTGTACGGAATACTTTTAAACTTGTAGATTTTACTTCTGAAGACATTTTCATTCAATGAAATGTTCTACGACGAGGGGGCCTGTAGTTTGCGCGGTAAGATTTTTTTACCGGTTTGTTTCGGTGCCGTGTGTGCTTATCTGCAGTTCTGCTGCGTGGTTATTGGCAGCGTGTGTTTGTATGCGACTGCGCCAGTCAGAGCATTGTTGCTGCGACACAACACGTCCATGATTAGCGGGTAGAGCACCAAAATATGCTGATAGGAGTCGGAAAATTTCGCTGATTCAATTACCTACATGTTAGAATCCATTGTTCCATGCATATTCAAGCTTTGTCTATTCGTTCATTATTCGCTAGTAAACAAATGGCCTGGGCTTGAACATGCACAGGCCCGTGCTTTCTTACGTGAAGGTCATTCAATCCGAGAAATTTTTCGGCCCCTACTGATAGTTGAGTGAATTGAGTGAAGAGGTTTTGGTCAGCGCTTAAATTAAGGGCGTTGGACCCGTAATATTTCATTTTTTTTTGTATTTGCGCCAAATACTGTTCAACTTTTACACATCAGATAACACTTAATTTCCCCAAATAAAAAAAAAAGGCCCCATAGTTTTTGCATAATCACTCATCAAAGTCACAAAATGGCCATTGCGGTGTAGCCAAAATCAAAAAAAGTAATTAACTAATCAATTCAAAATTACAGGGACTGAAAGTCAGTGTATCAATGCATTTTATGACATGTTTGACAAAAGTTAGTTTTGAAAATTTCAGTAGTAGCCGAAAGTCAATATTATGCAAAAATTTACTCATTTTCATAATTTTTAAAAAAATACACAAATGTATCGCCTTGTGTTTACAAAAGTGTCTTGATGTAGCTCATATCATTAAGTATCAATACTAATTATCTTGTTTCTGTAAGTTAATTATTTTTTGTTATTTTGGCTACACTGCAACTGCCATTTTGTGATTTTGATAGGTGATTATGCTAAAATTATGGGACCTATATTTTTTTATTTGGGGAAATGACATGCTATCTGATGTGTAAACGTTGAACAGTGTTTGGCACAAATATAAAATTGTGAATTTTTGCGGGTCCAACGTCCTTAACATCAATATAATGTGAGTATGGAGCTGCGCCGGAATGAAAGGGCGGGGGAAACGGGAGATCCCCGAGAAAACCCGCCGACCAGCGGCATCGTCCGGCACGATTCCCACATGTGAAAATCTGGGGACCGACCCCGCCGGGAATCGAACCCGGATCGCCTTGGTGGGAGGCAGGCCCCTATGATAGTTTATAACATCCAATCAATGACCACGAAGCAGAGCTGCAGGTATGCCCGTAAGACACTAAAAGAAGTTAGTGAAAAAATCTTTTCTCGAGATCTACCTTACCTATGCCTAGAGCCGCGATTTTATGGCGAAAATATTTTTGCAACATTTGGTTTCGATGCGTCATGTGCACACCTGCAGCTCTGCTATATCGTCTGTGATTGGATGATTTTACTCTCACTGGCCTTGGCAAATTATAGACCTACAGACTCACAATAATCGTATTCTGATTGGTGCAGTCAAATGAGAAACGTGTCTGAACAAAGACACGCTGCCAATAACCTTGAAACAGAAC
>PNEQ01101610.1:0-24752 GCA_003012365.1 Medauroidea extradentata | reverse complement strand
TGAAATTTTTTATTTAACA
This sequence comes from Medauroidea extradentata, assembly GCA_003012365.1. NCBI lineage: Eukaryota > Metazoa > Arthropoda > Insecta > Phasmatodea > Phasmatidae > Medauroidea > Medauroidea extradentata. The sequence continues at coordinate 24,733 of PNEQ01101610.1, read as the reverse complement.
GAAACATTTTTTGTAACGGGTTTTAAATGCTACAGGCCATAGACAGTAATGCGTAGTTTTGATATGATTTTTTTCATTTCATTATGTTAACTGGTTTTCAAGTTTTGTATGAAGTAAAAATACGCAAATTTTGACTTTGAAGTGCCATTACGGGAAAACTAGATGAGCTAATTTTTTTCCATTAGAGGTATATTTACTCTCAAGTAATGTGTACAAAACTAACACTATTTCATACAAATATAAAATTATGTTTTTTCCCCACTTGAACAACCTTAACAGCTGGGGTTCTATCGCTGGTGAGGAATAACATGAGGTGAGTTTGGAGCAGCGTCAGAATGAAGGGACAGAGAAAACTGAACGTCCTCAAGAAAACACGCCGACCAACGCTGTTGTCCGTCACGATTCCAACATGCGACTCCGCCGGGAATCGAACCCGTATCGCCTCGAGGGAGGCAAACACCCTAGACGCTACGCCAACCTGAATCCCTGTACTGTTCGTTACAGCTGCACTAATTTGCTTGGTGTTCCGGTGTTTCTGTGTTTCCGAAGCAAGATATAGTAACAATTAATATCCGTGATCGTTCCGCACTCAAAGATACCTGCAAAAGTACATTAGCAATAAGAATCAAATTAGACTATAGCTGTAGAGATGAGTCACTAAGTTAAAAAAATTGGTCAGTTGTTAAAAGCGAAGACTTGAGCACTGACAAAGGTTGAAATTACGGGCCTTCGTTGGTCGAGTAGTCAGACCACTCGCCTCCCACCAAGGCGATCCGGGTTCTCTCCTTGGCGTATGTGGGGATCTTGCCCAACGATGTCGCTGGGCGATGGGCTTTCTCGGGGATCTTCCGTTTCTCCTGCCCTTCTCATTCCGGTGCTTCTCCATTGTAGCACCTCGTTTCATGTCATACTTCGGGGCAAACAGATGCCTACGGACTCCCAGTAGTAAGGCTGCATCGGAAGTGCGATACTCCGGCTCTCGGGTACCATCCTCCTCATCAGTGACTGTGTTGCAAGGTAAGCTGCGTTTGTTCTCAACTGTTCTTGGTTACTCCGTCGTGTACACGCTAGCCTCTCAGACGTAGTTGTGCAGCAGACGTCAAACTACGTGTATAATGGTTACCTTACAGCTAACTTGTGAGTGGCTGCATTACGTTCTGATGGACCCAGTTGTAAATTGTTGTTACTGGTCACTGTGTGTACTGTACTGGGAAAACATCAGCATACCTTGTAAATTCTCAACATACGCCACTGGCCCTCTTACGATAATATTGTTAGAGACCTGAAAAATTCCCGTTTTCATTTGGGCCGAAGCTAAAATTTAAACAATTCTAAGCTCGTGTGTCTTTTACAATTGGCCCTTGACTTATATGACACCTACTGGTGAGTGCTGAGCCAATAATAAGGAAGTAATTAAATGCAGGTCAAATAATGTGACTTCACAGTGTCAGCGAGCAGCTCATGAGCAATTGCTGTCTGTATCAGTACACATATATTGTTGAAAACTAGAGCCCTAGAATTTTTCCTGTCTCTAATTATTGTTATTAAGGGTGAAACTTAGTGAGTATGTAGCATTGGTACAAGGAAAAACCACAGTAAACCCTGTTACGTTTCCTACATGCGAAATCTGTGATAGACGTTTCCAGTGGCGGCTTGTGGGTTGTGGCCAGGTGGGGCTGCAGATAGTCGGAACTGTACTCTCTTGATGAACGCGCCGTCGACCAACGACCACGCAAGATTTGCCGACTACTGGATCTTTTGTGACCACTCAGTAGTAAGGATATATATGCACATCAGCGTGTCAAAGGCTGTAGAGTCAACCAGCACTCAAACATGTACAGCTCTTGGCAATCGCAGCCCTACCTGGCAACAACCAACAAGTCGCCACTGGACATTTCCGTGAATAAAATTCAGATAAGCGTGGTAGGAGCCGATGTTTCTGGCCATTACATCGCGCACCACGACCTCCTGATAGGCATACAGAGAACATTTATTATTTTTGATTAGCTTATACGTTATTATCTATAACGCATTTGTTGCAAGGTTGACTATCTTTCAACTACTCATGGCAGTAATATGATAAGGTTACATAAACCTGGCTAGTTCGTGTCATGAAAAATGTGTTCATTCTCAGAGAGCCGTGCATGTCGCATTATGACGTCGCGTGCTCACATTGAAAACAAAGAAAAAGGAGGAGTAATTATCACAATCGCGTGACAAGCGGGCATGCAGTTTTGAGATAACGCTTGGTCATCCGGAAGGGTTTTTTGTGAATAGAACGCTTCGTTGTTTGTTAACGTTAGTGTCTATATACTCTGTTAGTAGCATGGCTGCTCACGCAAATATATCAGTTCTTGTGTAAGGTTTATTAATGATACCTGTCCCACGTACCTGTACGGTCGGTTATCGCTAGAACCCGATCAAAATTAGTTTGTGTTGTTAGCGGAGGCAAAAAAAGTGAATAATTCATTGCGTGAGATATAGAGGTGGATAGAGTTTACTAGGTACGCTGGTACTTTAATTTCGTGAGCCGTTGTTGAGAAAATTTGTAGCCGGTTGGTGGCAAATTGAATACTTATGTGTTCACTGTTAGAAAAGTTTATTGCATGTGATTGGACGTGATCAATGAATTGATTGCAGCATTTTACAAATATCAGTTATACATGTAAGCAAGCTCCTTATTAAATGCTGGGTTTTTAGAATACCTATATCTATACCCCAATTGTATACTATACATGAAAGGCGTCAAAAGAGTGAATAAAATAAATAAATAAATAAAATAAATAAATATGGCTCTTTTTTTCTAGGTAAACCTTGCACGAAACGTGAACTGACAGTGTTTATAGCCTTATGACATTTTGTGTGTTTTGGTAGGGTAACACTGTGAAATCCCTAGAAACGTGACCATAGGCGCTTTTTGAAATTCTTGCTAAATATCGTATTTTCGCTTTATTTTGTGCCTTTCACTAAAACACACGTGAATCTTAGTGTCATTCAAACTTTATTCAGTAACAGCAGTTTACCTGTTGAAAATGGTAAAGTTTTTTAGAATGAAATTTTGCACGAACTGTCATAATTATTCGCAGCTAAATTAGAAATAGAAGAACTAAATCCAGTGTGTTGCGTAACAGACAAACAGTTACGAAAAGTGACTTTTTTTAAAATTAAAATTCAAATAATCTAATTTCTGTTCATTACCTACGCAATGCTAGGTAATGTGCTATACAAATCAAGATAACATAAAATCTAAGATCAAAACACGTTCACTTCCCAACAACGTTTATACTATAAAATATGATTTAAGTAATTTCTTAAATACAGATAACCGTAATATGTATTAATTTGGGAAACAGCAATTAGAAATGAAATCGTATTTTAAAATTTACAAACGTATGCCATGTTTCAACAATATTGTACTGTAAGTTTAACATGTTTCATATTTTATTATTATTATTATTATTATTATTATTATTATTATTATTATTGTGTTATTTATAGAATAAAATGTAATCGCGTTCGTAAGTTACAATGTTTTTGTGTTACACTGCATTTTTTCTTATTACATAAAAATTTCACGTTTTGTTTTAACCGTAAAAAAGACCACACACGGAGTGATTATTTAACATGTTAAGTGTCAACAGTTAAAATTATAATAATGGCAAATAAGTATAACATATCTCACATAACCTTTAAAACATTTACTGAAGTGACAAACGGAAAAGTAACAGGCCCGTGATATGAAAAATGTCATCACCGGCACAACTCAAGGAAAACTTCATCAGTTATAAAGATATACAATGGACAGTTTTATTTTAACTTAGGCTATCGAAAAACCAAGTTACATCATGAACTGGATATACAAAGTTTTACCTTGTCCAAGTAGCTTACCATTCAATGCTCTTAACTCAGTACGTGACTGGGGTTTACTGCACATTTTTACCTGACAATTAACTCTGACACTCAGGTATAAAATGTTGCCGATACTTAACAAGTTTTCGGGTTAAGTATATAGCAAGGTAGAATTTGTACTAATGTAAAATTACTTTTAAATATAGGTTTGTTGATTTATACTGTCATTTTAATATTACATAATATCTAAACCCTGAAAAATTTTCGATGTTAGAAATATTCACTATGAACTAAAACGTCCAGCATAAAATCACTTGAAGTGTTTACTAACCCAAGTCTTGATAATACTTCCTCTGCCGAATAGAACATTTTCCTGACCTTCTTTTTTATAGCAAGTGCAGGCGATTCCATTAACATAAAATTTAATATTAGGCTTATTAGACTATATTCGCTGGATATTATAACAGACAGAAAGAAACATGACATTAATAACTAAACAATCGTATATATTGACTAGTTATGTTCTTTGAACATACATTTGACCGATGTAAGTAAACAACCCCAGTCTCAAGAATAAAGCTATACCCAAGCCTCAGTAATGCTCTAAATGTGCTACTTGGAAAGTTTTCTTGTTCTTTAAACCCCAGGTACATACCCACAAACACACAGGGGGTGTGCCTTGAAACATTAGAAATATGTGGATATACAAAAAATTCCAGCAATTATTCAAATATAGACAGTTTAAAAGCATGCTTGGAAAGTGAGATTCTCAGTTACTTGGAAGAAATAAACCAATCAAAGCAAAATGTAAATAATGAGTTATTTAAAGAAAACTTCTATACCTGGAAAACGGATAACACGTAGGTATCACACACCTTTACTACAGAGTTGTATTTAACAGTGAATTCTAAGAATTATCTTTGATAGACCACCTTTATACGCTCTGAAACAATGAAAGGACATGAGCAAATACGAATGCATTTAAATTACGAGTCACAGTATGGTAGCAAACTATCGTTAGTATTTTATTTCAAACGGTTAGAATCCATGCATTATTTAGAGTGAAAACTATACTCCTATATTCTTGGTGAGCTCGAACGTTTTTGTAAGTTCAATATGACAATTTTTATTTATTTTACACTGCAAATGACAAGTAATTTGCGTGTGAAGTGTTGAAAGAGTTTACTCATAAGACTGTCGAACTATGAACAATGTGTCGTTCACGATTTTCTGTTAGTCCTTACTTAAATATTGATTTAATTTTATAAGCGTAACAAAGTAGAGAGATTGAGAATAAACGAAGTTTAAAATGTTATAGTAATGAAAAGAGCATTTGAACTGAGTACCCTAAAACTTAGGCCGTTGTCACACTGGATACAGAACTACTTCACTTAAACATGTTTAGTTTTATGAGCGGTTACACGAAATACGAACTAGTACAGATCGAAGACTCTTCTCGTTCAAAGTAAACTGGTTTCATATGTAGTTCCGAACGGCATATCGTCGATGCTTCCCTCCTATTGGCTGCTTGGAGTAACGATCTGTGCAACAAATATGGCTACTTTTAGGGCCAACATTTTGCACTCGTTAAATTAAACTAACTTAAAGGTGTAAAATAATTATATCAAATTTACACACACAGAGCAGCATTTCAGTTAGATGCAATATTATAATTAAAAGTCACGAATTTTGAGTGTTTTATGTGATAATAATTAAATATGGTACATTTCAGGATTCAAGTTTGTTGAGGCTAGAAAGTTCATTGAGTTAGTAGTGTAACCTCGCAAACATGTATAAGCTTTGAACACGATCAAGCATGGCCGCCAAATATATTTATCTGAACAGGTTTGACCATTAGTGTGATCATGGCTTAACTTTGAATTTATTGCATCACAAACACCCGTAAATTAATCCTCGGAAAACGATATATACTTTTTGGTATGGTATTACTCATTACAGAAGGTTTTTGCATGGAACTCGATACAAAAAAGATAGAGAGAGAGAGTGGACTAAGATTATTTCTACTACATTTAGGGTAAATCAATGTTAAATGTTTGGCACAGGGACAATTTCTGCCGCTTAAGTGCTGGTATCGCTAATTGGTGTAAACTGACCAATCACAGAGCCGTTGTGAATTTTAGTTACTTGAAGTTGGTAATTTAAAACGCGAAATTGTTTTGTTTTCACTTTAAAATTAAATTAAATGACTACTCTGTTTCCCAGGCGCAGTTAAATCCAAGTTTACTATGGTTTCGCATTTCAGTATATCTGCTAGCGATTGTAGCGTAACTAGTGGCAGCGTTTTTCCCTGAGCCAAACTCTCCTTTAAGAAAACGCGTTTTCTTTCCAAACCTGTAGTAGAATTAACCTAAGAGCGGACGTTGGGATTTGGGAGAACTCCGAAGACATTTCCATCAGCCACAAGCGACCGTGAAGTAAAACAGTTGTTTTCTCAAATTGTTAAATTATTTCGAAATTTCAAAAGATTAATAACACGGTCACGTCACATTCAACATGGCTGCCAATATGGCCGCCGAGCCGAAGAATACCGAGTGCACCCGAGGCCACAAGTCCACCATCTCACATCCCTGCATGTTCCCTCTCTCTTTTTTTTAATCTACTACACATTATTCTGCCTAACAAAGACTGGATAAGAAATAAGAAAAACTAGTATTTCATCATTTCTCGTCAACTTGCATAACCCGCTCACAGTGGGAGGTGTTTTTCAACATTTTGTGGTACTTACGTGTCCATTGTCCACAACGTTTGTTCAGACTGAACCGTATGGCAATTATGTTTGATTTTTCATTGTTACCAACAACTAATCAAATTAATTAGTAAAATTACATTTAACAAACTCCTTTAAATTCAGTTAATTGATAGTATCTTTAGTCATTTCTTGAAGAACTTTTCCAAAGTTCTGGTAAGGTATTTATTATGTTAATTGCGTTGGTACCCTTGGGAATACTATTTGATGTGTGTTTGGTAAACGAAATATCGTGAAACTGTGGCATGAAAACGCATTTATTCTTGTTTACGAGCAAGCTCGACTGTTACCAAGTTGGTCATTATGCTATAAGCTAGTAAAAACACTTTTGAAGCACATGTTTTATTTTATTTCACCTTATTTTCTTTATTCCGCTATTTGTTATGCACATATAAGAGTAATTGTCACACATACCGTGTACAGTTCGCCGTGCTGAAAAGTTTACGTCTAAAAACAACAGAAAATATTGTTTTTATTGTTATTATTTCCAATTTGTCCCTCGAAATGCTCACATTGCCATAAACAGCCTATACCTCAGTTGCCCTTCAATGTGACAGAGTTCTCTGCGGAAGCAATTCGCCAGCTCGACTTGGAAGTCGCCCGAACAAAGGGTGGACTAATTGTTCGCAAGTTCCCTGCTTCATTAATTTTTCTGGTCCAGACAACAATAACCAATTTCCTGCACCCGAGAAAAAAATCCAACAGGAACTGTCCTAGCTATAAGAAACATTGTTACGTATTGTTTCGTGGTATCGATTGAGAATACGAAGGTAAATCAAGCACAAAGAAGAAGGCCCATAATTCGCTTTATAGACTTGTCTTCTATTATAGAACTTACATTACTTATTTCCAGCAAAAAGTGTTGTTTGTGCTTAAACCTGAACTAAATTCAGAAAAAATTATTACCTGTTCAAAGTAACATTTGAAATTTTGTTATTACATGTGAGCAAGAACGAAGACTGGATAATGTTGAACCAAGATGACAGCTGTTTTTTATGTATCTTTCTTTTTGCCTATAAGTAAAGGAAGTATGTAATTTTACTAATCTACTGTAGTACACACACAAGCAAAATTTACCAACACTTTATTTTCAATCTGTCACGATAAATTAATAATTTTATTAGTTCTGATATTAACAGTCAAAAAAAGCCCCAACATTTTTCAGTTTACAGAATTACTAATTTATAATTGTCTTTCAGTTGTATTCAAGTGTAACGCAGACAAATTCTTCAGACGAATATCTCGCTAAGTTATTTCTGTTTATGGCTTCAGACACCCATCTTGATAATCAATATTATAAAGCTATACGGTCAGCAGTTATGTCCAATGAGTTATGTCCAATGGCATTTGTGCTTAAGAAGTGTATTGTTGATAAAGATCAACGGGTTTATGAAAATAGGCATAGAAAAGTGAAAATGAGTAATTATTGAATATCATATTTGTGAGAAAATCTTTAGTGTCAAGATTATTGCTTTTCAAAAGCTATCACCTTGCGCTGAATCCGAAAAGTTCAAAGTTTTGCCATCAGATTAGGTTAATCAGTATGTATTACCTTGGTCTGGATTAGAAATTTTAGGAATATTTCTTTTGAAAATATAAATTAGGGGCTAAGCTATCTTAACTTGCATAATACCCATTATACCATACTAAGTAAGTAATAAATAGACAGCAGTTTATATAATATAAAATTTAAGATAAAATTTTACCTCACCGTTTGATGGACACAATGTGACGGTAACAAGCATTTAAAAAGTTAAACACGGTATCGTAAACTGCAATGCTGTAATAAAGCCACCCCAAACATTAAATTCTGATGAAAAAGTTAGTATTTTCCTCATAAATCTGCTTGAAAAGACTCACGGCTTCATTGTGACGGCGGGGAACGCTCAAAGAGCTGCCATGCCAGTATTAGACACACATCAATAATTACGAGGGAAATACGCAAAGTATGATAATTTTCGATTAACAACATAAACAGGTTTATTGTTTTGATGGGTTGAGGAAACAGAAACCTTGTACAATGTTACTTCTCTAGCTAAATATAAATATTGGTAATAGAATTTGCATCTTACTTTTAATGTCATCGAACAGCTCACAATATATATCAGCGGGCAAGCATTGTAACATAATAAATTTGCGTCATCAAACATATTTGCACGCACATACTTGAACTGCGATTTAAATATTAATAATAACGGTATATTGTGTTAAATTCTATTGCAATAAAAATGTTCGGTGTAATACACTGATATTCATTTTGCTCTTCTCGTCGAACTAAAAAATACGTACAGAATAAATACTGCTTGGCAATGCATTATACAGAATTAATGTTCAAAAATGCACTGAACTGTACTATGAATAAATCTCAGACTTACTTTTAAACTCATACTTTACAATATGCATACGTTTATGGATGTAAAATTAAGACGAAATGTCGTTTCAAAACAGTGACTTATTTTAAGTTGACGTGTGCATGTGCATCTGTTTTAATTATTTGTTACGGCTACATGTTGTAGTTAATCTACACTCAGGAATCAAAATTGACGAAAAATCTATTTTAGTGTATTTATTTACTACCTCTCGAGTAACTCATTTTCAAAGATTCACAAGAGATAATTGTATAACCGTTGATCAGAAAACATAACTCTAAATTAATAACGCAAAAATGTACCCATTGTTTGTTCTTAAGGCTACGCTTTTTACGATAATAATTATTTTGAGCTTAAAGCGGTTTCGCAAATCTGTTTGGCGATTTTGTATAAAATAGATCTTGCAGTGAGCAAATTTTATTCACGTTAAGAAATGAAACGGTTTGGTCTAATAGTTAATTTAAATAAAATTAGTTGATTCCATAATTAGATAAAACCATGTACTGACTGTCTTGAAAAAAAAAATTAGCCTGCGTGGTAAAATCCACTTTGAACAAAACTGCCAAACACGTCTGACATGAGATTTCTTAAGGACACAAAAATAATAATCTCGAAAACATTAGAAAAAGGGCTGCATGGTCTTAAATCGTTTTTTGTCATCGCCGTAAATGTTCCGGGTATTTGTCTGACTTTCAATGGCTCTTCATCGCCAGGTGCAGTTAAAAACCAAAGTTAAATTGGAGGGTAACATTCTGTTTTATCCTGCTTGTTAAAGGGTAACTAGCTACGCGGAAGAAAAGACACGGCGTAACGGCACGTCATAACCGTGCGCGTGGGTTTATTGGTGTCGGGACCCTCGGGAGGGGAGGGAACTTGTGTTTTCTTGTTTATTGAACATTTTTAGCGCGGGCGCAGTAAAGCCATCGGTAAACAACGGGAGCCGCTGGTGTCGGATCGCTTCCTCCTGACGGATAATAAATTAACCGCGGCGGTTACCGGTGCAATACCTCGCAGCCGATTGGATCGAGGGCTGGGAGGGGATTTACAACGCCAGTAAACTGTTCCGTTTGTTTGAACAGAGTGTGGGACGAGAAAGAGGAGAAGGAGGGGATGCTCTACACACGTCTCTGCGGGCCTGGTGTAAACGCCGACAGACGACGTAGGCTCCCGCGTGCTCCAGCGGATTTGTTGGGTTTTCGTCCGGCCGCCCGAGCGACAAGCCGTGCGCATACGCCAGTGCAAACAAGCATGGCGGGTCTGTCTACCCTTCCAGGCGCGAGCCGTGTAAAATTACGGCGCGCTTTTTTTACATCCTTCATCCAGAAGGAGGGGAGGTGACGAGGGACAGACAAGCATCGCCGCACGCATAATACGGTCGGCATCGTCGTCTTTCTCCCTGGAGTCTCGTGAGTTTAGAAAACAAAGCCTCGGTACAGGAGCTTGCTTCAGTAATTAACTGTACAACTTCGCTCTTCGTCTACATGCGCCATCCACAAATTAACTTACGACAGGCTCTAGTGTCTTCATTTATAACTTATTTAATTTCTGCGGATGTTTGGTTGACTATTGATTGATAGGTTAAAGTTCTGGGCACTAGGATACTGTAATGAAAAGTTTGCAAGTCTTTTTCCCGGGTAGCATGTCGTTGCTGTCCTCTCGGGGCTGACCGTTACTATCGCCGAATTGTCGCAGTCGCGTGCACGGAGACCACAACGATTACTTAAAATTTCAACTGCCTCGTCTTACAATGTCTCTACATTTACCAATGGTAGGTGTCTCGGCCCAACGTAAATCCTGACTTGACGATAGCTTAATCAATGGTGTCCCGACGCCCAAAACAAGGACAATGATGATGGCCCCACGGCCAACAATACTCCGCGGCTCGACGAAATCTTAATCTCACTCACAGCTCGACGGCGTCTATCTCCACTACGGCGTCCCGGTGCGCCGTCCTCCGTCGCTCGACGACGTCTATCGCGGCTAAAACACGTCTGTCCACCGTCTCTCGCCGACGTCTTCGCCGGATCAAATACGTCTGTCTCCCATTCGCGCCAAAACCCCCCGCCACTTGGCCCTCAAGCTCCAGTTCGATTTGCGCCAGTCAGAAGCCAGCTTTCAACCGATGGCTCCGCCTCTCGAGGACAACAATTCCGGCCAGAAGCGTATTTATTTATTTAATAGATTTTTAATTTATTTTTGCTATATAAATCTAATAACATAAAACGGCGCCATGCTTGTTAACATTTATAATTTATTAGTAACTGAATAACTACAATGCAATGACAACTTAACAAAACTTTTGGCTGGATACCTACCCCTCCTGTTCAGCAGCTAGGGGGGTGGCTTGAGCGTGGGTGAGGGCGAGTCCCCAGACACACTCTGTAGCTGCTCCTCTTTCTCGTTTTCACAAAGGCACAATATGTACAATTTCCTATTTTTCTGTATAAAACTTGGTATAGTAATGATAGGCCTATCACAATGAAAACTATTTCAATGTGACCCTGATATAACGGCGAGGAGACCAAGTGGTCGCAAGACATAGTTATTAATACATATGAATTTATGACAGTTAGTTGACACTGATACTATTAAATATAATTAATCATGGTGGTGACCATACGGGCGTGTCACAAACTCTAACATATGTCAGAACACTTTTATTGATTTATGCTCTAACAATAATAATGGAAAATATAAGTTGGCTGGATAAAATATGTAACCGAGAAGTACTTAGAAGAGTTAAGGGAAGAGAGGTTGAGTGTGTTAAAGACAACCAGAAGATGGAAAAGGTGATAAATAGAACACTGTCTCGCGAAAAAATGTCCTCGTAACAGATGCATTAGAAGGTTTGATAACTGGCAAGAAAGGAGGTACGTTAAGGATGAAAATAACAGACGACTAAAAGGACGAAGGGTGCTAAAGTGGCATGAAAACTGTATCACAGAACAGGAAAATATGGAGAATGATAATGTGCCATGGTCTGCCGTATGGTAGAATACTGGATATTTTATTGTTTATTTATTGAAACTGGATAACAAATGGGCCCGTGAACGGATTATCACTTTTTAATAATGTTAATTATGATAGTATTGAGAAAGATAATTAATTGCCGGCGTATTTAAATAAAAAAACACGTTAATTAAAATTCTCGCGACTTGACCTACCTCTTGTGATTGAAAAAAAATTGGTCACGCTATTGAACAAACCTAACAAAACTCTAACATTTTGATGCCGCAGATATCTATGCAAGTAGAGTGCCCGCCACTCCACCAAGGTGATCCGGGTACGACAAATGACGGGGTCAACCAGGATTTTCCACGTGTAAGAATCGTGCTGGATGACGCCGTATTTTCTCGGGGCTGTCCCAGTTTTCCCCGCTCCACCGCTCCTGCACTGATCCATAATCACCTCTTATCATAACTTCTGAATGCCGGAAACTTCTCTGTTAAGAAGGCCGTCTGAGTTAATGTATTTTGCGTCTTCGAGTCCAATAATTGTGGAGATCTAAGAAAGACATAGTACGCACATCACAATTTAGCCTCTAGGCGCAAGTTACTGAACTGACTTCTTCTTCTTCCCGATAACTCGTCTCTATGAGACATTCAGTGTTGACTCTATCATTATAACACGTATTAATTGAAATACAGGTTTCTTGAAATCCCCTTTATATTCTTAAATGTTTTGAACCAAGATTATGCCTTAAAACGGCTGGAAAAGCACACATTTTTGCAAATTTTGACTACGAGACAGTAGGTATTAAAGATTATTGGAGGACCTATGACGGATATCTATGCGTGTAACGTTCTCTGATTATAGTAAGTTGAGTAGCTTTCGAATAAGCTTGACTCTGCTGAAGCTTTGTATCACTGGCGAAGCGTAAAGTGTTTTCGGGCCAGCGGTGATTCATATTTTACATAAATAATTCTCAGCTGCCTGTGTAAACATTTGACTAGTTGTTCATAAGATACGTTGAGCGTATTTTACAGTAGATCTCAATCTCTACAACCCAACCTACCACGTGTATGTGGTCTGATATTATATTGCCTGCATTGGATCAAGACCACTTTTAGCCACTGATTTGCACATCTCTTTAACAACTTGGGAGGATGCCTCCTTAATTGGGGAAGGGGAAAGGGGGAGACAATTTCATTGTACTGTCAGTTTATGAGCCATAACACTTATTCATATTGTATTATCAATATTTTATCTTCGACAATAGTATAGGATATATATTCATGGTAAACTGCTTGACGTAAATAATAATGACTCTTTCGTTAATTTGTCATGCCGAGTCATAGCATGAGAATTCTTGAAAGTTAACCTATAATTACCTTGCAATGATTCTGCATGACATATAAATGAAACATTCCATTTTTTTTTTTATGTCAAGCCGTTTACCGCGAATATATTCTATGCTTTGACGAAGAGAAAGTTTTGATAAATCAATATGAATAAATGTTTTGGTTCAAAAACTGAAAATAAATGGCTTCCTTTCCCGCTTCAACTGCGTTTCAGCGAGTTACGATTATTCTTCCTTTGATGGAACTCTTTGACGCGCATAATATCCGTTTATCTACGAAAAAAACTCACACTTCAAACTATGTCGCTTTAGTTTCAGAAATTCGGCACATTTATTAGAAACCAAATTTTTTAGGCCCCTCAAAATGGCCAAAAATGTCTTTTCCAGGCTGCCGTAGTTGGAAAAATAACAACCGGGTTCGACAAACACAACGATAGGGACGAGCGTTAGACTTAGAACTATGTATACAGATTTACATGGAATATTTCATGAAGTGGGGCTCAGTACTTGCCGAACCTACATGCATGCTACCCATGACTTTTTTCAGTCATTTATATGGGACCCACATTATACATAAATCATTTAGACTTTTTTTCATTACCAAGAAAGATATGAACAGTTAATTACTTTAATTGTAAAAACACTCATAAACTATTTTTTTTATTATTCCTGCAGTAATAAGATTCTTATCTGAGTACAGAAAACGATATTTTTACACCAGGGAATTTAATTGAACACATACATTTCTATCCCAGCACCCACCAATGCTCCCAGGTATGCAGCACCCTTAAAGGAGCCGCCTACCACACGCAGTATTTTCGTAAACACGTTTTTTACGAAACTATTTCCACAAACAGCCATTGTGCCAACGTATGAAAAGAAAACACACTTAGGACAAGATCGGAACATGATTTTTAAAACACCATGATCGTTAAAAACACTGTTTATAAATCCTCCAACATGGCTAAAAACGGCCGTCCGTACTTCATAATGTAATAACCTGACGTATGTGAAATTCAGATCGAGACCTGCACTGAATTATGCTGCAGACTTTCCTCCAATAAAATTATATGGTCACCACTTAATGTCTCATAGTAAAAACGGTCCGGCGAAAATTTTGCACGCTAGTTCAGCGCTTGGCTCGTAGTGGCGATGAGTAGAGATGATGGTATATCGCGAAAATGTTTTGTGCCAACATAGCCTTGAAAACACTGACACAACGTAGCTGTCTATAGACAAATAACGTGCATAAAATATTAAAAAAGCGGTATTCTTATTGGCTTAGTCAAATAGGGCAGTAGCTTCACGTACAAGGAAAAGCCAGTAATATTTTGATACGCTGAACGTACGTTGAAGCCTAGCAAATAGTAAAGTTTTCCCGCGATAAACCATCATCTCTAGCGATGAAGCATTTGATGCACGTTCAAAAATCGTCCTTACTGCAAGAATACTTGTGAACTGAAGCAGGCAGCAGATACTCATTAGCTGCTTGTTGTTGAAGTGACATAGGTGTGTATTACTTACATTTATATTATTAGCTCAGAGATAGGTCAAACAATACAAAGGCCAACTGAGAAAGTGTCACAAACTTATAGTTGTTGGAATTCTAGCTCGTGCGCAAATGAATACGCTGATTTTTCTCATAACTAGAGGTACGTCAGTTTTGCGGATTCATCTGGAAGCAGCCTAGACTTGTCAGTCCTGTACACCCACTGGCCACAATCGATTATCTATTGGCTTATAACCGTACAAGCAGGTAGCAAGCGATAGCACTTCGCATTATTTCCTTATTTACTACTGGCTTGCAGTAGTCAAACGCGTTTCATAACAGCCGCCAGCAAGTCACAGACATGACAATGAAGTATACATAATTGGCGTTCAACCTTACGTGGAATGTATCTGCGAAATTTACGTACCTCTACTCATAACGTACAAGTTAATGCCTAAGTTTCAATTGTAGTGCCAGAGTTACTGGTGAAGCTACCAGCGTATATACTCGTCGTTGGGCCGAGGCACAGTTCCGCGCTCCGCCATGTCGACGGGGCGGAAACGTTCGGCACGGCTGCCCGCCGCGCCAGGGGGAAGTGTCGTCCCGCTTGTTCCGGTCGCGGGACGTTCGTGCTACCCCTTGTGACAAGCTGCGATGGCACTAACATACACACATATAGCAGCAGCCTTTAGTACAACGCCGTTGCATTCTTGTGGCAACCTTGCTATAGGCAGTTCAGGATAAAGTGAGCACTCAGGAAAGCCCTGCTAATTGCTATTTTCTGCCAATTCGTATCTATCCGCGCGTAACGTCTATCGATGGGAACAGCCTAACATCACTGGACACGTCACTTAATGTTTGCGCATGTAAATCAAATTTAGCAGTAGGTAGGAACCTATATAGTTTCACAAAAAAAAAGTACAAATGTCATATGTCATTTTATTTTAGTATTATTGTATTAAAATATGAAAATACACGGAACTACGCTCAGTAATTTGCAGCCAATCATACAAGGAGTAAGGAAGTTATTGTTTATGTCCAATCACGCGCAGTAGCGGCTAGTGATATTTTTCAAAGGTTAAATATTTATTGTTATTTTTTATCCCGGACGATCTATAACAAAAGTCGTTTTAATGGATCTTTTGGGGGCCGCAGTTAACGCAGTGATTAGCGCACTCGACTCTCAACAAGGAGATCCGGATTCGATTCCCAGCGGGGTCAAACCCTGGATTTTTCTACGTGGAAAAGGGTGCCGAACGATACCTCTTGTAATCGGGTTTCCTTAAGCATCTTGCGAATCTCCTACCCTACTCATTGTAGCCCCTAACTTCAAATCATCCTCTGGGACACAATACTGACGCCTATGGGCGCTCAGGTGTAAGTCTGCATTCCGGGGTGCGGTACCCTGGTTTCTGTATACCCTCTCCGTATGATATTTTATATATATATATGCTCTACCACGAGAATGACTTTCCCGTGGCTATCTTACACACACTGGGATAAAAGTCTGCTTTGCTTGGCGCAACCAAATAGTTTGTCTGAATTTTACGGGAAAAAATTGTTGTTGAAGCAAAGTTAATATATACTTTTTTTGTTGCCTATGGGTGTTACTTGGTCAGAACAAATAAATGTTTGTTTTTGGAACGATTATTGCAAAATAGGTTCGTATTATGAACATAAAAGATTTTCTTTGGACCTACGCCATTACGAGCGAATGTTGCCGTACTGAAGAAAATTCCACAATAAAACAAGCATCTGTTGTCGTCTTGAGAAGCCTAGTATTTTCCGTCTAATTTTTGTCTGTGTTGTGTCTTGTCTGTGTTCACATCCATTCGTGTCTCGCGTTATTTGTCGTCGTTCATCCATTTGTCGCCTTTTTCGCACACCCAATTTTTGTTTTTATTTTTATTATTTTTTCGTCTGTATTTTGTTGTTTCTTTTTCCTTTTGTGTCGTCCTTCGACTTAGGAATTAATTTGGTGTTGTTTATATGTTATTGTCCTTGTGCCGTATTCTGGGATATGACAAAATTCCTTTCAGGAATCATCTGCATGTTTTATGTCTTTTGACTGCAGCTTACTGGCTTTTGTTCCTCTGTTTTTTTGTGGGGTTTTCTGCAATACGGCAACGTTCGCCCGTAATCGCGTATGTCCAAAATTCTTTTATGTTCAAATATTTATTTGTCTTTGTCTTGGTATTTTGACCGAGCCATTAAAAAATACGCATCAGCATCGATAATAAAATACAGGGTCTCTCGCTTCCAAGAAAAATCATTTGCATCCACGACCAAGACTGGACATAATTGATTTACGTAGACATATTTTACGTTTATATTTTTTTCCTTTTTCTGTGGAAACTATTTTATCAGAGTTGTTTGTTCATATATGAAACATCATTAAATACTCTTAAAATTTTTTAATTTAATGCTTGTTACAGTAACGGCAAAATAATTCTCGAGGTGTGATTACAAACTAAGACGTGGTTCATTTGTGTACTTTCAAACCAATTTCTACGTTTGTGTCAACAAATTATTTTACTGCCGGTGGTAAGTACTTTGGAAAACAAACTGCAGCATTTGTTGCGCAAGCAAAATAACGTATGTTTCTTTTGGAATTTCGTTCTGGTAACAAAATATCTTGATAACTGAATAAAATACGTATTTCACCATATTTACACAAGTGTTTTTTTAATGTTTCAATCTGTGTACAAACGAATCAGAGAAAGCCACTGCCATAGAAGAGCGTTACCAGAATAATAGTTGTTTCCAAAAGTTTTTAACTACTTAGCCATTTCACCCTTATACGTGTGTAGAACAAAAATAACACGAACTCAGAAGTCATTTATTTTAATTGCCTAGTTAGCCTATATTTGAACGTTTTTACAACGAACGAATACAGTTGTTTAATTCCAACACTTTTGAGATTGATTCAGAGAGAAATGTGCAGTTACAAGAAGTGGATAGTTTCTGACAGTGATTTCAGGTTTTATTAATTTATGGTCACCACACAGTACAGGTTGATTTTAAACAACGCCGTCGTCAATTAGTAGTACTTGTTATGAAAACATAATTATTTTACGATAGGGAATAATTTGCGAAAACGCATGGCACATTGCTCTCTGAAAAACCCGTATTGACCTCTTGCGTCAATATCAGCACCGCCAAAATAGACCTTGTAAAGATTATTGATAAGTCGAAGTCTTTTTGTTGTATATTGTTCGATTGCGTCGACGGCACTTCCTTGAAAAAGTGTGGAACCTTCATCCTTCACGATATCCGAAGCTTTAATACGGTCGTGGCCGTAACTGAAGATGTCTACGACGCAGATTATGCATCACTGGCCAGGCATGTAGATATCTAACGAGAAGCGTTGCAAGAATATTATTAAAGCATTTACAAAATATAAACTGGCCGTAAGTTTGGTTTTGTCTGTCACGTGGTTAGGTTGCCCGAGGTTAGATGTTATCCAAGTTGTGATCAAATGTATACGAGTAATAATTTCGGTTCGTTGTTTGGTCGCAAGCACATTTCACTTGTATTACTTTTTCAACTGCTCTAATTAAAAATTCGCTGTGCAATGTCAACTTCGTGGCTGTTCGCAAACGACTTCATTACCTCAGTACCAGTTCCTCGTGGCGGAAGAGAAATGGAGATAACGATGGTGACGAGTAACTGATGAGAGAGAGAGAGAGAGAGAGAGAGAAAGATAGAGAGAGGAAGGAAAACGAATTATAAGTGGAAAGTAAATAGTAGTGACACATTTACATCTTGGAATAAGTTTTGATCCGACAGGGAATCTGTGTTTAAGGAGCACCCTACATAAATGAGACCAGAGCAAGCAACAGGAGGGCGTAGGCTACAGCTGGGCGTGTTCTTGTTTCACAAGGCACCCAGAGGGATGGGAAACAAAGAGTGACATTGACCGGAGGGGAGTATCTGTGAGTGCAGAAGAGAAAAAAGGACAGAAAATACGAAAATACGCTTTGCCCGTTAGTCGATTTTCTCACAAAATTAAGTTTTTAAAGGGTTTTAATACAGTTATGTGTTCACAAAGGACAAATAGTTAAATTCTTTGTTAAATTGAAGAATATTTACTATATATAAATGGCGCAATATCAGAATATTTCTATATAATCCCATTTTTTATAATTATATTGGTACTCCAGTATTGAAACTTCGACTATAGTAACATAGATACCGCTTAATTCTTTGCTTCAAAAGAGGTTTCACTGTGATGTTTATATTATTCTATCAGAAATTGTAATAAACAAATTATCCTGAAATGGTACAAATTTATTAACTAGGGACGCTACTTACGACTACCCAAGTGGAAACTCGTAAATTTATATTAATACGAGAAATAATAGATTGCTTACCTTACTAGGAGTGTCTTCTACAATTTTTCTTAAGGCTCGGTTTCAGTCGCCATATTGAATTTTATTATTTTTCCTTTTTTTGGAATTCAGAGAAGAAAATTGTTAAATATGCGACTATACCTCAAATTCTATTTACATTTCGCTACAGTACAGACCCTGCGATTTAGCTGTTAACTTATAATAATGCCGCAATTTGTCCGGTAAATTATGAATATAAAAAAAATTTGGCCATACAAATTGTGGTGTAATTATAAGTTAACAGCCAAATCGCAAGACCTGTACTGTAGCGAAATGTAAATAGAATTTGAGGTGTAATCACACATTTAACATTTTTCTTTTCAGAATTCCAAAAAAAGCTAAAAATAATAAAATTCAGTATGGCGACTGAAACCGAGCCTTAACGGAAAAATTTTAACATGCATAGTGTACACGTAACGGAAATAAAAAGTAAAAAAAATGCGTGTTACGGAAGCATACATGCAACATAAAATATCGTACTTACAAAAATGAAACAATTTTCGCTGAAATTAGATATGGTGGGCTACGTGTTAAAAGCTATAAAAAACGTTTCCAAATTTTCCTCAAATGAAGGATGTTGTGTTGAATATTTCGTACAACTTTCGTCCACTAGAAATGAAAAACATATTTTGTCTGCCAAATACTTTGTTTTTAGCGAATAGCGGCATTCCTCCTGATTATTTTGATGTAAAGATTATAACTATAATGCGAAATGTCGACTCGTAATACATTTCGGCAAAAAAACGTGCTCATTGCCTTATACGACGCGGCGAGCTGCCATGGCGAGGTGTCGAGTTGGGCGATAGGACTGATAGTATCGTGACCCTGCTCTATCAACGCCCGTGGGAGACAATGAAAAATCCGAGAGCGGTTAATTATGTACCTACACAACACATACTGCCTTGCGTCTTGATAGTGAAACATTCATTTGCCACATACAATTATTGAAAGTGATATTGATTATGTGTCGATTTTATAGATAATTTGTAAAGACATTAAGGCGGCCGTCTAAATTAGAGCAATTTTCTGTAACTTTCCTGCTGCGAGGAGCGTGACGTGTTAGACCCCCTCTTCCGCCGGCCCTCGCGGATTCGTCGAGCCAGCTGGATGCCCTTGGGTACGAAGGTGACCCTGTTTCCGTGAGTGGTGCTAAAGTTAAATCAATTACAGGTTAAAACGATAATTTGTTTTCATATGGGAAAGTTTGGCACAGGGAATATTTCTGCCGCTAGTTTCGCTACAATCGTTATGAGACCAGAAAAAAAATGAAAACGTAGTAAAATTAAATTTGAATAGGCTTGGAAATGACAGAAAGCATTTAAGGCCTCGCTCCCTAGTTTAGCAGTGGTTTCGAAAATATTTTTTTGTAACGTAAATTAATACATATATAAAAAATTCCTTTGGCAGTTCTAACACTTATATATCAACGTTTTTATATGAATTTTTCTGTTGCAATACACCAAACTGATTTTTAGATTTTCGCCCCCTGGTGTGAAAATAAGCCAAAATGAAGCAAAATAATTTTTTTCTCGCAAACGGTACATTATTTTAAAAAACGGTCTTGCAAAAATGTGTATCGTATGACTGTACACTGTCTCAAATTTTTTCAAAGCATTCGGTTAAAAAATATTTGAGTTATTTGCAATTGTTAGAAATAAACGGGAGATCATGGCCTTAACTTAATTTTAAAATGCAAAGAACCAACTTGGCGTTTTGAACAATCAACTTAATGCAATACAAAATTCAGCAAATCTCTGAGATTGATCAGTTTACACCTCTTACCTACACCAGCGCTCAAGCGGCAAAATTTTTCCAAGTGGCCAACTTTTAACATTGATCTTCCTAACCTGTAGTAGAATTTACCTTAGTTCGTACACGAGTTGGTTTCCTGAAACAAGTCAGCAATAGTGTCAACACTGGCACACTCATCATTAAAGTGTTTCATCGTCCCTATTATTTATATACGCTTATAGGCGTCAGTCGACATTTTGGAGTATTTTAGTTTTCACTTTTAGAAATTCTCTGAAGAAAAAGGTAACATTTGTGATTATACGACAAAACCTATTTAACTTGTAATACAATACAGACGTAACCACTTAAATTTTTAACTAATATTTCGGCCGCAATAAGCCCAGTAAATTAAGAATATAGGCGTATTTAAGTGCTGTACTGATTGCTATAAACCTCACAAATTAACCCTTTAATTTGGGCACAAGCTTGAGTTCAAACAATTATAGGCTCGTGTCATTTTCTCAATTGACCCTTGACTTTTTGACACCTGCTGGAGAGCGCTGAGCCAATAACAGCGAAGCAATTAAATGAAGGTCCAATTATGTGACTTCACAGTGTATGCGAGCAGCGAATGAGCAGCTTTACTGCACATGTATTCTTTAATACTAACCTAAAGGGCAGTGAACCCGCGTATTTTTCCAGTCTCTACTGGTTATAGCCTAAATACACTTTAATTGTTCAACTGTCATGCATGGACTGTGGCGCAAGGTTAATAGAATCTGCGCAGTGATCGTAAAGTTCATATTTTCCTTCTCAGAATTTCAAATAAATGAAAAATCGCGTAAGCTAATACGGCGAATGAAACTGTGCTTTAACAAGCGTGAAAATCTTTCATCTGCGACTTACGTCTGCATTTTTATTTGGGATGTCTGCGGACCAAAATTCTGTGCATTCCTCTTTTATAGTATCGCCCGAACGGAGTTATTTCTTTTACGGCACATCTGTTTGAAAACTAATTTTTGATTAACAGTATTGAAAAGATTATATATGCATATATATATATATATATATATATATATATATATATATATATATATATCAAAATATGTAATTTTAAGACAAACGTATGTTTAAATACATCCGTACTTTCTCATGTTTTGATGATGACAGTGTTATATCAACACAGCACAAAATATGTTGGTATTGCATAGAAACATAACATCTATTCTCAGTTCTCATGCAACATAAATAGTATAAATTTAGTCGTGCACTAATAATTTTTGTTACTTGAAAATTTTGTTAATGTTTAAAATAATTGTATAGTTTATGTGAATACTGTATTAGGCACGGAAAAAATTCCTGCATTTCACCATATACATAACTAAAATGTTGGTTTTTTGTTATGTTGGTACTGTATTGGGTCTGCATACATACATATATAAACGGCATTTTCCTCAAATATGGGTAAATAAATTACTTGAAAGGACGATTATCTGAACATATATTTATGTTGCTATGTTCATTTCTAATCCACAGCAAATTCTTGAAAATACCTACCAGCCTCATAAAAGTAACAGGGGTGGCCACTCTATACTTACATAGTACAAACTTTGCAGTGTCCGGAAATTCGAACAATTTATAAAGGTTGATTGAGTTATGTTGACTTGGGTAACAAAAGTGATCCTCTTGTTGCAACTGTCTTGGACCTGTCGTTTTCGTTCAAATACACGTATAGGATTCGGGTATCATACAAAGCCTGAAGCATAGGCAATACTGCATACATGTCGCAGACTGGACATTCACTGTTAACGTGTGGAAATTTAACGTTTCAAAACCCGAACGTCAAAGACTTATTTCTTTGTTAATTTTAAATTAAGACACAAAGTGGTTTCTGTCTTTTGTGCTTATTATGTACTCAGGTATCACCTCCCGAGTTTTGTCGGTCGAATTCAGCCCCATCACACACACACATACACACACCAAAAAAAAACACACACGTATATTTACAGTATATATATATACACATTGTATATATATATATATATATATATATATATATATATATATATACACTACAGCAATGAATTGTACAGCATGGGTGCTATTTTAAAAATATCATTATGTTCCCGTTTTTTGTGTGCGTTACTTTTCTGAAAAATAGGCATGAATAACAAAATATAATTTTTTTCTGTCCCATTTGGGTTGGCATGGCGGCTGATCAGGCTGGATTATGTAATAAAATGCAAACGTAAATATTTTGATGTGAAAATCACGTGGCGTATCCGTCATTCGAACTCCACAGATTCCGACGAGGAGTTGGGAACTTCCGTTGCATGAAGGAGTTTATACATAGCATAGGTGACAATGTGAGTTAAATACGGTTCATTTATCACACTACCGATACTCTTTCTTTTCGCATTCATCACCATTTTATATTGAATCCCTGCGGAAATTCCCGGAAGTCAATTATACAAATTTTTTATTTAGTGTGTGTTGATTTGATTTAACTTAGTAAGCTACCTCAGTAACAAAAAAAATGAAAATTAAACGTTTAAATAATAAAGGAGCTTTAATTATGGGTAAAATTTTTACTTAATTCAAACTCGCCGACCTGATGTAATCTGACAGGCGGCAATACAGTGTTTTCCACTCACGACAATCGCGTGAAAACAAATACGGCGTACGTACCAAAATAGCGCGCGATCAATCAGAATGAAATCTATAAATCAATTAGAGACACGGGATGTTAGTTTAATTGGAAATGTCACCATGGTGAGCCAAGCGCGCTTTATCTAAAGCTAATCACAAAGAACAACGAGTCACAAAGCCGAAATGCGATTTCGAACAACGAATTTTTTTTCTAGCCACATGTGTACATTTGCGGGAAGTGATTCTATACCCGTTTCTGTTTACTGAGGTGTTAAAACTTCGGCAAATCAGAGGTTTCGAATGTGGCAGCCATCGCGTTCTGTGTGTTAACACAACCCCGCTATGTTGACGTATATGTGATAAAATTACGGAAATGAATTCGGCTGTCATGTCCGCTTTGTGCTGTAGAAACTTGAGCTTACATTCTGCACGCTGAAAGGCTTGCAAACGTCAAATGATTATTTGCGTCATTAAACTACTGGTTACGGTTATACTAATTAACGGGCCAAGCTTTGTAATCCTAAACATAAATACCGTTCCTTTTATTAACACGCGGGTTAAAGTGAATGTGAAATGTCAGGAGGAATTTTTTATTAGCCCTCTGTCATCAGTTTGGCTGCAACAAGTAATTTTGTGTTTGGCAGAATGTGTGCTCTAAAATTATAAATTCAGCATTGTTTGACGGGAACAATTTACAAAATAAAATAAAGATTATTGTCTTAGAAATGTACCTGTATCTGCATGTAGCAAGACATTTCCGTTCCTTAAAAATATCATATCTTTGCATACGCCATTAACTATCACGTAACGATTTCTTGTAGTTGTATTACTGAATTAATTTTGCGTAACAATAAATATTTATCTTGTTAATTTTGCACGGATGAGCCAGTGTCAAAGGAAATGACTGGTTTTATATCGTCGAATAATGTTAACCAGAAACCGTCGAAGCCACAAACGTAAATAACAGTCAAGCACAAGGTCCTAAATTATTGCAACGCCCCCTAGTGGTGCCTGAGGAAACCCCGGAGGAAACCTTTTCTCAGGACACCACCAAGGATGGCGAGCGAAAGTCTGTCACCACCGTTCCCATTTAAGATGACGACAGACACCCTTAGGAAAGGCCTAAAAAGTAGCAGGACTGATGGTTTTACAGTGGAGGACGAGAAAAGTCATCAAAATTTGAGGGCA
>PNEQ01101604.1:0-21833 GCA_003012365.1 Medauroidea extradentata | reverse complement strand
TCATGTTTCGGATGTGCTGGCAGTCACGTCGGCAGCCCTCGAAGGGTTAAGGCGCAGTTGGGACAGGTATCTATGACGTAGTGTCGGCGGTTTTCCCACTATGAGCCACCCGGGCTTTGAGTCATCGGCCAGCCCTCAAGGTGTTACGAAACAGCCGCCGACCACTGGCCTCCAGGAACATGGCACGCAACAATATCTTACTTTCAATATCAGGGTGATGGTGAAGGACATATATATATGTGTGTGTGTGTGAGAGTGTGTGTGTGTGTGTGAGTGTGTGTGTGTGTGAGTGTGTGTGTGTGTGTACACACGAATGCAAGATTTTATTACCTTTGCGCTAGTGAAGGCTGTGATTTAGTACCGAAATTTTTATTTATGAAATAAATAAGGTGATGTTTAAGTAATTATAAAGAAATTTGTAGACAACGTTTGATGTTATTCTTTAAGTAATACTTTTTACTATCACCGCGGAGATAAAAATGTACATTAAACATAGTTATCACATGATATATTATTTTCATATATCTATCTGTGCGTGTGTGTGTGTTCATACATGATTATAATTCCTCTGTATTTACATTATTATAATATGCTAGGTCGCTTGTGGTCGAATTATAGGGGTTCTATTTACTTTCACTTTTTTCTTGGAAATGGGCTAAGGAAAGGAAGAGAAATTCGTTAAGGGGCTGCCACAAAAATTTAAATATAAGAAAAGAGAATTATAAACACGTAATATGGATAGGTAGGTGTAGCAAGTTGCGAACGCACGGGGCATGGCATCGCATGTGTCGCTTCCCCCCTCCTTCCCATGACACTGTCCCGCGGCCGACGTGTTTGCAGGATCCTTTAGACCGGGCCCGGGAAATTCCTCCCTCCTGCTCCTCCTAGCAAGCTCGCCGCTCGCCTTTCACGTCCCTAGTCGAGAGTCGAGCCGCCCGTCTTGTTCTGCCTGGTTCGTCTGTTCGGCTCCCGCTGGCTTGAAGATGGCGGCCCGTTTCGCGAGCCCTCTCCGACGTGTTTAAGAGAAGTATTCGCCGTGTCGAATGTCCACCTTTGACGCGAGCATATCGCCTCTGGCGTGCAAGGTTTTCCTTGTAGTCTTGTTCCTACGGGACTTTCAGCGGTGACCATAACATTTAATTTTTGAATAGTATGAAGTAAAGACAAACGCATGACTCTCGCTTTGCACTTTACGAATTCAGGTAACATTTTCGGAGTTAACAGCCGTCTAAAAAAACGTTGTTAGCCATTTTGAGTGGCCCGAAAATCATGTCTGTATCAAGCGTGCTGAATTTTTGAAAATATAGAGGCATAGTTTGAAGAGTGTTTTCTTTTTGTAGATAAACATAATATCAATAGGTTAAGCGGTTTCTCGCAAAAAAAGGATACGTGTGACACACTGCAATGCCGTCCATGCGCCAGTCGAGGACTCCTCTTAAAGGGGACGTTCTCTTCACTTCGTGTTTCTGTCAAATGTCTCCATTTCATAAATACTATGCCAGTTGTTAAAAAATAAAGCTAAGTAGATGATAGAAAATATGTCAACAGTTATTTTAAGATCTTTACATATCTTTACTTTTTTTATCTACGCAAGAATAATTGAAGATTAACTTATTATTTACCGATTTAAATTTCACCTCAGTAAATACACATAACAGTATTTAGCTCATAAAATTCTGTTCAGTTATGCTTGTCTCTGAACTTCAAAATTAAGGCATAAAATTAGTTATATGGAAGCGTACCAAGAGTGCATAAATCCAGGAGAAACTACCTCTTTATGTGGGTGGTGTGTAATCTTTTTCAAAAATTCAGAAACTCAAGTAGTGTAGGTTTTCTGAATCACGTGAACAGGTTATGTCTATCACCTGGATATTAATGAAACCCTGTTATGCTGTTAAGGGTTTTCAGATGGCGGGAATAAAAAATAATATTCCTTTTTTTTTTATTTGTTAAGGGAAGGATACATCATTTCTACTACTTCTACGATAATTATTTATTTTATCCTATACGAGAGCACATATAGAAAAACTGTAGCATAGTTTTGCCAAAAACCGTGTATTCTGACAATTAATTTTTTTAAGAGCAAACACACAATAGTTTAAGATAATTATGCAATTAAGGAAATTCTCACTAATGAACTAATTAGTCAATCTTGGAAAATTAAACTACATAGTAAAAACAATTGTTAACACAGCAGTGCAACAGGTTTTCAATATCAATTTTTGTTTAGGAATAAAAAATAATTACCGTGAAATCAGTATAAATGATGGATCATGGCCTTAAATAATTTGATAAATGTAACGTACGCAGTACATTATTTACATATTAGTCTCTTTAAGTATGTATAATATTAGCTTTGTGCCTGCTTCTTTGATATTTGAATACAGCTATTTCAGTTTCACTTCAATTTGTTTTTGTTATGTATAATGTTAATTTTTTTTTGTGTCAAATTCTGACATTCGTCTGCTAACCGCCCTTACCCTGATAGAGAACAGGGTAAGTAAGGAGTTGACTGAGAGGCTGTCATGTGAGCATTTGATCGCGAGTAAACCTTACTCGTGTTACGTTTTGAGCACCGCAGGTTTTAATTCTTTCTGCGTTACCTTAACTTCCTGAGCTTTCAAAAACGTCATACAGTATGCGTGTAAATGGATGTTGTTTTGAGGCAGTCAGAAGGTGGTGTTGAGAAGCCCTGACCTCGGGGATTTTTTAAAATAGCAATTTAGGTAAGTTCCATTTGATCGGGAACTTATCAGTGTATTTGAGAATGAGTTTTGCAAATTATGTACACTGTTAGAAGAAAAAATCCGCGAAATTACGGAAAAGTACAGGCAAAAATTTTCCGCAAATCCCCGTAAAATAAAGGACACTCAGTTTTGCTTGGTAACGGAACCCTCCGTAAAATTACGGACATTTCGATTTCCTCACAAAAATTGAACTTATTTAAATTATTGGCACTCAATTTTCAAAAAATACGAAATATTCTTATTTGTTATGTTTTCCCCGAAACCTTGACATACCATTCAGTACCCTGAGAAGTTTTTCGAATTTCTTAGGATTCGAACCCACAACCTAATATTACCAGACAGACACTCTAACCATAACAAGATAGTAAGCGAGTTATAAGAGTAATAAGAGTAATAAGAGACCAACTTTATAATACATAAATTTTGTTTTTGAAATCTTAATTTTACAAAACGTCATCAGTACCGTTATGGGAAAAAGAATTTACTGTATAGAAATAAATGACTTTAAAGGTGTATGTACACCCGTTGTCGCGAAAGCAGAGAAGAGGTGCGATATTATTTTCAGTTATGATTAGTTCCATGTAGTGTGGCCGTCCATTGCAGGATAGGCGAAGCGAGGAGAATATAATATGTGTGTGGCCTCCTCGGAACACTTCAGCCACTTACTGGACTGTTCGGCCCTTCGTACATGCGCGATACGAGTCCTTGGCTGTATTGCTCGTCGCTCCGCATATCTTCTCTTCGTTTCGCACCAGTATGAATGAACATTAACTCTAGGCGTCATAGTGATCATCATACCAGAATTTTCTAGAGAAACACAATAAAATATACTTTACAATCGTAGAAACACATTTCCATGAATGTGTGGAAGTTGTGGTCAAACATCCGTAAACTGGCAATACGGACAAACTTCCGTAAGCTAAAATTTGCGGAAGCCCCTTCCGTACAATTACAGTGCTGTTATGTAAATATTTCCACGAATTTACGGAAATTTTTAACAGTGCGCAAAATTTAAATCATCGTTTGTGGGCTTTAATTTTTAAATTTCTGATTGCTGAATTATTAAAAAAAAATTAACTGTAAAAATATATACAAACTGGGTTTTCATTTTCATTTACTAAGATGATGAAGTGAATTAATTCCAAATGAGAGTCACACACGTTGACTACAATTTGCTGTACAAATATGCTATAACAGTGTTGCCACTTCGAATTTTGTATAGCCAGAACACAGCGAGGTGTATCGGTGTGTGTGCGTCCGCTGGTATTAAGGCGGCCGTCTACTCCACGCTTCAAATGCGTTGCAGCATGTTCGTAATCACGTTCTTTTCTACGAAAATATTCCACGTGTGCCCATTGTGCCAACGTACGAAAAGAAAACAAACTTCAGACAAGATCGGAACCTCATTATTAAGACGCCACGCTCATCAGAAACACTGTTTCTAACCTTCCAACATGGCTAAAAGCAGCCTTTTTCAGACTTCCGTACTTCAAAATGTACTAACAGGATATGTGAAACTCAGATTGCGACCTGCACTGAACTTAGTTGCAGACTTTCCACCAATAAAATTATATGGTCACCGCTTAGTGTCACATAGTAAAATCCGTTGGGCGGGAACCTTGCACGTATGTTCAGCGCTTTTGGCTCGTTGGGGCGACGCGGCAATTCAGGAACATGTATGCAACCCGCATTAAAAATTATAAGTCAAGGCTAATTTTAGTATCGCTATAGCAATAACAGTATTACACATATCGACATTATATTCGCGTTTTATTAAAGTCACAGTCGTTCTTACTTTTGCTGCGTTCACCGAAGTCAAAAGTAAAGAATGGTTGACTACAAATTTTACAATACTTTTATTTTTTTTGTATCGCGTTGATAATGTAACCTAATGTTATGCTCGATTTCGCAGAACGCAGCGAAAATAAGAACGACTGTGACTTCGATAAAACGTTAAGATAATGTTGATATGTGTAATACTCTTATTGCTACAGCGATAGTAAAATTAGCCTGGATTTATACAGTTTAAATTCGGGTTGCATACATGCGCCTAACACACTGGGACGGCCTCCTAAGGTCGACAGCTTGCTCGCTCACCTCTATGCACCAGGTACGCCCTGAGTCGGTAAACTTTAAAGTGGATGAAGTTTTATAGGATTAATAGAGATCGTTTCTTTACACAAACCTCAATGTTTACATTTCTCTGAGACGGCAGAGTTCTGAAGCTAGGCACGTACAAATTCCAACTTTGGTGCGAAAACGAAAAACTAGGCTATGAAAACTGACTCTAAGTGCCAGGCAACCGAGACTAAAGGAAGACGTGTTTCTGAACACCCTCAAGATTTACAAACACCAGAACGTCGTCTTCGCTCATGCATATTCATCCTGTCCAGGAAGGGCAATATTTTCCCTCGGCGCTGCTCTGTAAACTTCTCCCCGCCTCGTTTCTCTTCACCAATTGTCTGTAGTTTTACAGGCGGAGGATATTGGCAACGCGTGTCAAGTGACGTCGGCCGTACCTGCTCCGCGTATTGGGGCTCGTAAAACCTTCGCTTTCAACAGTCCCTTCGTTCAGCATAAATGCCACATTCCTCTCTCTCTCATTCTCTCGTTCTAGCAGTCTCTTTCCCCACCCCTCTTCTCCGCCATTGCCAGCCACCCACATACAAAGACTACGCGTCCATTTCTGTTGCTCTAATTTCCTTACAATTTTCTAGACCCCTTTTTTTAAACTCCTCCACATTGTTTGGGTCTCCAGGAGGCAACTGAGAGCTTTGTTAGGGTAATTCGGTTTTATTTGGCCCATATTCCCAACCGCTCCCACCGAGCTCGCGCGCAACAACAGTTCAAGTCCTCGTCCCTTCTTGCCTTTCAACACACTCCTAGCAAAGGCCTGGTTTATACTTATCTGAATCTACATTCGGAAAATTATGTCTTGTTTCCTCAACTAGTTGCTTGAAATACTGATATGCCGTATTTGTTGATGATCTTAATTTGAAAAGAAATTTTATATCAATGTCAGTAAAAATTGTACTCTGGATTTCAATGAGATTTTTCTGCGGCTAAGATTTTAATATGTCTAGAACAGAACAAACTCTGTTGGAATAACTTTAGAATAAACACAAAAATTCACATATGTGCGGTATAATATTTTGCCGTCTTATTTTGCAATTTTCAACGAACTTATTTTCAACTAAGCACGTAGATATGGCCGCACTAATTTACAAACGGTTACCGGAAGCAAAACCTATCCATTCAGTGTGTTTGCAATTACCTAAATAATAATTTAAATTATTTTCTCTGTCTGTTCATATGAACCGAGTAGCTCAAATGTTGAAAAATAGTATCTGTTAGCTCAGAAAACACACTGTCTCATTTATATTATGCATGTATACCTAAGAACAATAAAGAAACATTATAAATGAGAAGGACTAACTCAGTATTGCATTGTGAAAAATATATGTCATTGGTGCACCAAACACTCATCTTGTTCCAGAATCACATAGACCCAACAAAGAGGACACGACACCCTAAAACTGAAACGATACAACATGTCCGATGTGACAGTTTGCCAATGCAACATAATTTACATTCACCACAAAGATTGCAATTCGGAATCTTTTATAAGACTCTAATAAGATTATCTAATTTCAAAGGCGTTGGGAAATACATCATGTTATTTTATTTTTATAAGTTGGTGTTCGTTATAACATGACGACACACAAGTAACCTATTTCTGCTCATAACACTGGTTTTAAGAAGATGCTCGAACACATGATGCTGAAGGATTATGTAAATATATTACGGTGTATGAATCTAAATATGTATCAAACTGATCTGAAATGTACTAACCCAAGTGAAATGATTTTACTTATTAGGTTTCAATTGTAGCTCCAATACGAATAACAGTCGGAAATAATATTTAAAAGTTTTACAAGATTGTATACTCTGTTTACAGCACTGAATGAGAATACATTAATAGAGATATTTAATAAAGTGCAACCGCTTGTCGTACGGCAGTGTATCGTCGTGCAGATGTCAGATGTACCTTGTATTTGATAAGTTCTCAGTTTTGACTATCGTGTCTGAAACTTCATGTTCTCGCGGGGCTATGTTAATTCTGGATCATAATGAAGCACGAAATTAATGTACGGTATATTTTGCAATCGAAATACTGTTAACTTAGAATGACACTTTCCAAGCAGTAAATACTTATTCCTGTATCATAATTCATAATTCTGAGGATTTACTGTTTACTGAAAATGTATCTGTAGGCGTATGTGAGTATTGCGGTTTGCTATTCTTAGTGAATATTATATATATATATATATATATATATATATATATATATATATATATATATATATATATATATATATACCAATATAATTTTCATCAAACGCGTGGGTTTTTCAGTGTCTTAAATGTCAAATCTTGAGGCGTTTCACATATTACGATTTGCTTCTTCATATATAATTATCTCGATGCAAGAAAAAAAACATGTTTTTTTTTTATTTTGCTATATTTTTTGCAGTAGCTGTACACTACGTAATTAATCAGTTAATGCAATGTACAGTGAAACAAAACCAAGTCTCATTACTAATTTACCTATTTTTGTTTGTGTTTATAATTTGTTTCTAAACAAAACGCGAAAATAAATCATACGAAATTTTCTATACAGACAATTGCAACTATAGTAGATTCGTCAGAGCATGGTTGCCACATTTACTTAACCCAATATTTAGTTAAACATAGCCTACGATTAAAGTACGTCGAGAAACACGTTAATTTCAATCACCACTAAATCGTGCACTTTAAACAAGGTAATCATGCCAAGCTAAAACTTTAAACGGACGTTGATAAACCGGCTCTGAGTGTTTTATTAATTTTTTTAAGCAACATAGGGCCTGATTACTATCTTATCGATTTACGATATATTAACGAATGCAATGACACAGGTGCGTGGCAAAGATTTTTTTAGGGGATAAAATACATAGGCCTACACATATAGATACAGAATAACCACTGATTTTGTTTGCTTGCTATTGTTGCAGTAATATTACAGAACTTCAGAACTGTAGTGGAAAGTATGATGGCTACCTCAGAAATTTTTTGGAGCCAAGGGGGGATTTACCACGATATACACCCCCCTTCCGGCCTTTGTCCCAGCAATAGCATCATTGGTAATGGATGGATGTCGATTTGAAGCAATCGTTATCTTAGGCCATAGTTTCTGTTCGATCGGAATAGTGTGGAGATGACCGTTGGCATGAATTTCCCATGGATCGTTTTTGCTCTGAGCTGCGTCGCTTGGAGTAAAAGTGTTGACCGTGAACGAGCCTAGGCCAAGGGAATAAGGGGAGAGGCCGGTGGTTTGTTTCCGTTCGTGTCGGACAGAAAAACACTTCCCTCCTCCACTGCACTCAAGAGGGTTGTGTTGGGGGAGGGAGGGGGAATCAGACGAGGCAAGGGGTGAAAACAACAATGACCCCATGTCCTAGGCTGCCATCCTCCCCCGCCGAGCGAACGCCCCTCGGACACGATTTACATACCTCCGGAACGTCGGGGCTGTTGTCCAGAAAAACCGCGGCAAAAACGAGAAATGTGCGGCAGGGAGACAGATGACAGTCGTAACTCGCCGTGAGAAAACAGGAACGTTCTTGAGATTCCTGGCTGGTGATGGATCGCTGTCAGGTGACACGCCAGTCAACACGCCAGACAACGTGAATTATTCCTGACTGTCGAGAGTGAGTCCACGAAGAGTTACAAGGACTAAAACCGAAAACGGAATGAACTTAATCACGCTTAGCCAATTTTTAAGAGCTTTTTGCATAAAATACATAAACAGTACAATTGGTAGGTATCTCTGAATAAAAAATTAAATTAGTATGGAGAAAAATTGTGGTAGCTACAAAATATATTTATACACAGAAATAACTGTTTTGTGGTGGCTACAAAATGTTTCGTCACAAAATAATTTTGTAGTGGTTACATATTTTTTTTGTATTCACTACAAAATTTTATTGGTGATAGCACAAATATTTTGTGGTCACTACAAAAAAATTTAAGGTCCATTATGACAAAATATTTTGTGGTGACTAATAAGTTTTTTTTTAGTGTACTATTGACCCAGCCAAATAAATTTTGTGTTCAAACATTTTGTAGCCACCACTAAATCATCGTGGTCACCAAAAAAAAAAATGTGCGGTTACCGCAAAACAAGTTAGGGACTAATTACTAATCATTTTTTTCCTTTCAGTGTAGCCAAAATGTGTATGTTGCAAAGTACCGTCAAGAAAAAATTAAACACCGAGACGTAACTGTGTTGAGATCCGTGTTCCGAGAATCGATAAGTTGTTTTGACTTAAACGCAGCCTTGCCAAATTGACGGCATGATTAAACCATTCCAGACAAGCTGAATTTATGCCACCCTTATGAAAATAAATGCGTTTGGAAATGAAATGATTAAATAACTAAATTAAGAGGAGCTTTTTGCTCGAGGAAATCTGCAATGGCGAAATTGCGTATGCTCTATTTTTCTCGAAAACTAATCAATGTACTTAAATGCAAAAAGTTGATTAATAATTAATTTAAGTAACGAATTCAAAAAGAAACTACGAGCGAATTTTGTGCATATTCTCTAAGTGAGAATCCATAAAATACAAAGCAAGGAACATAGTTAGAAAAGCATCTTTGGGTACGTTTGCTTGATTTGGGACTAAGTACAGAAATTAATCTGCGACGAGTTAAGAATAATGATGGTCCGTATAAAATCACATTAATATCTACACAAAGTTGATTCACATAGAAAATAATTGTGTGAAAGTACCCCAAATCACCACATACGTTCATACTCGTCACCACTTACGATAAACATTTTCGTAAATTTATGAAAAATGTCATACTGATTTGACATAATAGGTAATGTATTTCTCCTAACAGCCAAACTATTTTTTCACGATAAGATTTCGTGCGTATATAGGCTACTGGTGAACCGTAGTCCACTGTCCAGCAATTATTATTTCTAATTATTTTAAAATCACATCAGCGATACCGAGTGAGTTGGCGCAACTGTAACACAAGGGAGGACCCGGGTTCGATTTACGATTCCAGACATCCTGCAAGTTAAAGTACTGTACTATTGTGGACATACGCCATTGCAAAAAAATATGTCGTCCCCAGATATCTTAGAGCCAGACTAAGAAAAAAACATACGAAAAACGAAAAAAAAATTAGAAAACAACCCAAGTTTGGCTGTAGGTCAACCTTTCCATAAACAAAATAACACCACATGAAAGATCCCATAATGAATTAGTCAACAACAAATAAAGTAAAATAAAACAAACATCCAAAAAATAAAAGTACATTACATTAAGTTACTTCTTTGTTATCGGCTCGGCGCCATGTAAGAGGTGTCAAATAATTCAAGGGCCAATTGCGAAAGTTACACAATCTTACAGTTGTTTGAAGTACAGCTTGTGCCTAAACGAAAACGCGAATTTTACAGGTCTCTAGATATGAGCTTATATTTATATTTTACTGAATCATTCTGTATAACTAAGTACCTTATTGTAACCACATGTCTACCGATACTGGCGCACTCATATTTTGGGGCTCGAAATTACAGCGAAGTTAATAACTAGAGGAACGAGTATTTCGCGTATCGATTCAAGGTTAGGTTGAACGTCAATGATGTATACTTCACTGGCATTACTATGACCGGACGACAGTTTTTTCTGATACACATTTGACGACTGCAAATCAATAATAAATTAGGAAATAAATCGTTGCGAACACATGTGGTACCTGCGTGTACTGTTAGAAGCCAATGGATATTCGACTGTAGCCAGTGTGTGTATAGGACTGAGAAGTCTAAGCTGTTACCACGCGAAATAATCGTGCCTCTATTAATGACATATAAGTAGGGACTTTCTGAACCAACTTGTTTCAACGCCTTAGTTCCACCTCTGCAGTTCTGCTTCTTTGTTATTGGCGGAGTGTCTTTGTGTAAAGACGTTTTTCATTTGAACCCGTCAGTCAGAATGAGGTTACTACGAGTAACACACGTCCGTGATTTACAGTAAAACGTTAAGACACGTGATAGTTAAATTCAACCAATCACTGACCGTTAAGTGCACACGAGTAACTGAAGCAAACTGGTGCAGAAATCTTTTCACCAAGAACAGGAGTCCCTACGTATGACAGACTCAACCATACTGAATATACTCGAGCCTGATCTATGCGTAGATATGATGGTTAATCGCGGGAAAACGTGACTGTTTGATGGATTTCAAAGCACGTTCAGCTTATCAGAAGATTACTGGCTTTAGATTGTACTTGAAGCTGTTACCCCACTGAGCCAAGCAAGAATTCCGAAATTGTAATATTTAATGCCTGTTATAGATCTGTAGACAGCCACTTTGTGTTATAAGTATATCACCGAATCATTAGAGACACTGGTACATCGCGGGAAAAGTTGATTGTTTGCTAGGCTTCAACATGCTTTGTATAACACTGAATGTTTTGCAACTATATTGGCTATCGTTTATATGTAGCACTGTGTCCCTCTTCAACATACCCAATTATAACTGTACAGTTTTAACACAAAACGTGCGTGATTTGCCAGAAAATTGTTCACACGTGTCACGAATGAAATACTACAGTTCATTGAAAACTATGTTAAATATTTTCGCGATTTTCCAGTGTCTCTACGAATCATATATGCAGTAAGAAACAACAGCGTTTTCAAGGGTATGTTGGCACAAACATTTTTTTGGGATAAACCATCATCTCTAGCTATGCGTTATTTGGCTTTCGCCTCAGTAAGCAGCCAGTTGCAACTCATACAAGGTTGGGAAAGGAAAATTTCGAGAGTTCAATAACCCACTTGTTAGAATTAAATGTCCTGTGCATACTCAAGCCTCGTCTATTCGTTCAACGTCTGCTGTTACAGTACGTAGAAGCTAATGGTCAAATGGGGACGGTGTTTGAGTAAACACACGGGATAGTGTATTCTGACATGCAAGTTATTTAACGCGTGATATGTTCCTTCCCCTAATACCAAGTTGCACGATATGCGTTCCTAATTTTATTGGCAGGTATGTTATTGGTCCGGATTCTTTTGAGGCGTGCAAATACATAGGGACCTGCGAAAATGATTTGGTGACAGACCAGACTACATACCAGAGCACATAATTGGCCACGAACCTTTAGCCTAAATGTCATTTGCGTGTGTGAACTCTTTACAGAAGACTGGCCACTCTAGCATGGAAACAATCTTCTTGGCAGACTACTGGGAGACGTTGAACGAGCCTGTAGCCAGTTGGAGTCTGGTTTGCCGCCCGAAAATAACGTGAATTTTGCACGTCTCTGGTGATACAATGGTAAAAATAAATAAATGTACTCTTCCTAAAAATTATTCGTGAAAACTTCTAGTCTCTCGCAATTCAGTTATGAAATTAACGAAAATTTCTACGTCTAAAACACCGTCTTTGCAGCACGTGTCTGGACGCTGGCGTGAAACATTTGCCTAGACGATAGTTATGTAGCGCGGTTTTTGCCGTTTGCAGATAAATCATATAGACGTTCAGTCGTAGCACACCAGAGTTATCGTTGGCTCAGTCGCATAAGGGCTCATCAGTAACAAATGAAAAGCGTCAGAAATGAATACATTACATTGAAGCCTAGCAAACGGCCAACTTTTACCGCGATAACTCACCATCTGTAGCATCGCTATGTAAGACAAAATAAAATATTTGCACTGTGCCACGGAATATTGTATCCCATTTTTTTAAACCCTTTCTTAGATTCTGCATGTCGTAAAATGTGATGGAAATATCACGGTCTTCCAAACTGAAGGAATTCCGTCATGTTGGTACTAAAAACTATGCCCTGAACCACAGTAACGTAAACAAGGAAAAAAGAGATAAACCGTTTATAAGTAAGTCAATTGCAGATGTGAACTGTGCTGTTATGTGAAATGTCCCCATATGATTTTCCAGAAGATGCTGCGACGACTGTTAATAGCTGTGTTCAACCAATGCACTTGGAGTTTCTTCGTCCCAGAAGTATAACTGCAGCAGCTGTTCGAGAAGACATCGCGTGTGAAAGTGTCATAATTTGTTGACATAACCTAATGGAGGCTCATCGGAGATACGCTGGAAAAAAACGCGAATGTGACCCGCACTCGGAAATCAGATGTTCCCATCGCTTGCCCCTGTTGACAGATGATAATCCCGCAGTAATCACTCGTTCTTAGCCATCCACATTCTAGGTCGGCTTACAAGCGACAGCAGAAGTGCTGGTCCTTATTATTACAAGGATTTATCCTGGGCGTGGTTGGCATGGAGGGCTTATTAAACCCAGTGAAAGTACTAACCTAAATATTCTAATGTATTTACTTAAATTGTTGCGATATTCACGACACTTATTTGCCTTCAACTCACTGACATATCGCTCAACCACAGATTTAACTTGTAGAGTGTCTTGCATTCCTACACTGCACATAGAGCTGATTGATTACAAATAACTGTTTTCAAATTACGTCATATACTTAACACAAGAAATGTCTCATATTAGATAAGACAGATAATCGTCTCTCTTCACTGCTGTAGCCTATTGATTATTGTTTTAAATTTAAAAAAAAAGTCTTGAACACTTAGTTCCTATGTCTTCAGCAGATTTAGATGGAAAGTAATTTCTCCAATCGCTCGTAGAATGAAAAATGAGCGATTGTTTAAATCCTGTATATAGCGCAACTGGATCACAGCTGACTAACACTTTTAAATCCAACAATAGTTTTCCACTACAGAGAGAGAGTAAGAGAGAATACGATGACTGCAGGAGCTTTATTTCTGTACCCGTAACTCTAAGGCTGTTAAAATAGGGACAGGAATTAAATGTGTTGTATCTACCATCCAAGTATTGTTTAAGGTCACGCTAAGTTGCTTTTCTTCGCATTGGTGCCAAAAACTCTAAAACTTTTCTAAAAAAATGTTTTTAAAAAAATTCAAGACTATGGTAAATCATACGATCTACAATTCTATGTTGGCGTTTTGCAATATAATGCACTGTTCGTTCGAAAAAAAAAGTCGTTGCTGTATTTTGGCTTAATTTAATAACAAATAGAATAGGCCTATACTTCTGGTGTAAAATAATCTGGAAAACTATTAGGGTTTTTGCTACCAAAAATAAGAAAATTTATGATACGTTTGTGACAAAACAAAGAGATTCTTCAATATGGAAATTATGTCGCTTTTAAGAAAATATTTTGATATCACTGCAAAACTGCCGGGTGTGGCCTTAAAGTTGATCCAAATTAGTGATGTTAGTGCTTTCTAATTATAAGAAAGTTTACACTAACAAGAGGTATTTTCAACAGCTTATTAAAATATTATCTACCATTTGCTGTTGTGGTTACTGTAATTGTTGTTGTAATTTGCAATATACATTCCGCAATGTTATCAGTATCTGAATGTCAGTTTAACATTTCAACACACTGTTATGTTAATGTTAAGTGATCTGTAAACTTTTGGAAGAGCACGTTGGTTTCTACAGAATGTGTCTGTTTTTATTACCAAACAACAGAGCATAGTTAACAATTACATGCTCTGTTCTCGTAACAAACCCTGCGTCATTGAAGTCACATCTATGTGTTTGGAACTATAGACCATTCTGTTTCTCATAGAAAACACAGCCACTAGAAAAAACTAACGTATATGAAAATATTTAGGTAGATCTTCCAACAGCTAGTATAGTACACATTAGAAAACATTCTGCCGCTGTTACTGAATTTTGGTTTCCGTTAACCATGAAATCCGTTTGATAACTGTTCTGTTGACTACATATGTTGATTTCCTTCAGTACATGCGTACATGTTAAATGGTTCTACTTTACATCAACGATGGAAATAAGAAGCTTGCAATATTTAATTCAAGTTCCTCGAAACTATCTTACCAAAATTGTAAAGTGTAATATAGGGAACCAAAACAAACAGTTAATGTCGTAGACTGTGAGCCCAGAATGCCACCTTTTACGTTGGTGGGGGGAGCGTTGAATGGGTGCCCAGTCGTCAACTACTTGGAGCTACGCCAGTATGTAACGTTAAAGGAATTCCAACTTTATGCCAACTCCATGTGACGTATGGGGCATAAAAAGGAAACTGTTAAGCTGCTCAACCTTGCCCGACAGTTAAATGTGTCATTTCCTGACCCAGTGTGTCACCGAAGTGTCCAAATTACTCGGCGCAAGGTCAGAAGGTAAAGATTGTTTAAAAAAAATAAATAACTAGCGAGTGGCAGTACTTCTGACCCATGTACTTCGTGGAATACAGTGAAATTACGACCTGTTTCTGGAAATTTAAATGATTTTGAAGTTGTCACGGATCATGTGCACCTATGAAGAACACACGTCTTTGGAGATGACAACGCCGTAAATGTTGCATACGAACTGGACGAAGAAATTTCTTCACACCGCAACGTGGTCAAGTTTGATACACCTGGTTGAGCCAAACTCTTCGCTTAAAGAACCAGATATGTTAGAAACTATTCAACCAAACCAGTACAAGGTAAACCGGACCAAGCGAACTAGAGTAGATTAACGATATTTTCAGGCCAAACAAAACACAACAGAAAACAATAAACCTAAGACGTTATTTTCACGCATAATACGTGTCTTCCTTAAAAAATGTTCGTTACAGACTATATGTGGTGGTAGGATTCAGGAGGTAGTCCATTCTCGCTCATCATATAACCACGTGAAAAACCCTTCATGTCAGTTCGAATGACAGCTTCATCTGGTAACTTTATTATTTTGCCAAACAAAGAAACTGCAATTACCGTCATCACGTATATGATATAGTAAAGTGAAATTAAATATTTTTACCATTTAGACTACATATAATTAGAAAGGATGATATATCGCGAAAAAATTTTGTGCCAACACTGTAGTTAATTGCAACATATACGCTTGGGTGTTGTACGTCTGACACAACGTAGCTGTCTGCAGACCAATAATAGGCATCAAATATTACAATAGCGGGATTCTTATTGGATCAGTCAAATAGGGCAAAAGCTCCACATAAAAGTCAAAGCCAGTAATCTTCTGATAAATTGAACGTGCGTTGAAACCCAGCAAACGGTCAAATTTTCCCGCGATAAATCGTCCTCTCTAAGTTGTCAGTTGATATTTTCCACACACACAAATACAAATAGGGTGTTTATGTGTATACATGTAGAGTGTATATATGCATAAATGTGAAGGTATATATACATACATACATATATATGTGTGTGTGTGTGCGCGCGCGCTCGATGCACCTCAGTCTTTAATATTACGTCGTAAAATTGTAGTGTTACCACTGATTACATTATAGAGGTAATCTTTCGTCGAGAATACTGCACTTCAGTCAAGAGACTTTTTCATAGAGCCTAGGATGAGGCCTGATGGGTGTGCTATGTCGTACTTAGCGATTCCGCAATTGCAGATTTCAAACGCGCAAATACGTCTACCACGTACTTAGTGCTTGCGAATGTGAAACGTAACGCATATCGAGCAGTAAAGGAAAAACTTGCAATACTCTTTAGCCACAGGCAATATCCGTCATCCGCCGCGTTTCCTAGATGCGAAAATCAGGAGCGATTTATCGGGAATCAAATCCTGATCAGTGTAGAGGAAGGCGAATAGTGTGACCAAAAGAGGGGTCGAATTTCAATTGGGATACGTAAACTAATTGTGAAAGAGTGAAAGAGTTTTTTTTTTCAGCTGGCGCAAGGAGATGTCGAAATGAACCATCACCTTTCCCTTTTCTCCTAAGCGGTGAATAGTATGCTCGAGGCAAGAATCCAGTCTCCCTCCGACCCACGCGCACCTTACAACTCAAAGTGTCGGGCAACAGTCCAAACATCCAGGAATAAGGTTTGGGGAGGTAGAAGCCATCTGACACCTGCAGGCAGTCTTTACGTTCCCTCTCGTCATTCACCTCGCCTTTGACAACCGACATTTAGTTGCCTTCTAGTTGGAGATTCAGGTGACGCCAATGTGGGTGGTGAATACAGCGAACGAACCTCAACTCTCACAGACTCAGGTATCTAATCACAAATCACAGACGTGTGGTATCGCAGTTACCTTGTTCTAATTGTAACAATAAAATGAGCGACGTCTCTGCACAAATTCACACCGCCAATTACCATGAAGCAAAACATCAGTTGAGCACGTATTGCATTTAGACAAATTGGTACACAATTACATTCACTTAAAGGCAGAGGCTATACGAATGTCTTCTTTATCACGTTATTATTTATTTTTGCAAAAAATAAAATACATTTTATATATTTCTCCCTCCAGGCAGTAAGTAGTCTATTACAAAAAATTCTATGAAAAATTCAAAAATTATTTAATTACAACATAAAAACATTTATTTTAAAATGAGTATATTCTACCATTGTTTGTAACCCAGCAAAGAAAAAATGCAGATTTGTTACGTCACATTTTAATCTGTCTCTCACTTAAATGGAGGATACCTATCCGATGTTAAATTCCTTTTAAAATAATATTGTACAGCATAGCATATGGACGTAACACATATCCAATGAACTAATGAACAGCAAGCAATGAAAAAAATGCTCCATGGTATTGAATAAATAGGATTCGGGCTTTTGATTCTCAAGTTACAGACATGATCCTCATAATTTGGCCTTCCAACCCATCTGTAATGGCTGCGCTTCCTCAAAATTTATTCCGTAAAGCTAGACCCATGAGTTGGTCACAAAAAATACTTACATTTTTGTTCCAGTATCTCACGTGCACATCTGCAGTTATGCTTCATGGTCACTGGCAGCGTGTCTGTTCTGAGTTGCCTCACAATTTACTGCACCATTGAGAATAAGGCTGTTGTTGACACCGTACACTTGTGATTTGCTAGTGTAACCCTGAGACAAGTGAGAGTTTAAACATACAATCACTGGCCACGTATCAGAGCTGCAGATGTGCACATACGGCACTGACACCAGGTGGTGCAAAAGTATTTTCACCCCAAACTCGCTGTTTAGAGAACGGGGAATTTCAACTACATTCAGGCTGGACTCCACAGCCCTGTGTACGCTCTGCCCACAACTATTTCTTTAGAGCCAATGATTTTTGGTGAAAAGAACTATGCAACATTTTGTTTCAGTGCCTCGCGTGCACATCTGCAGCTCTGCTTCATGGTCAGTGATTGGCTGTTTTTAACTCTCAACATATTTTGGATCTACCCGCAAATCACAGACGGCTGGTGTCGCAGTGGCGTTAATCTCATTGGCACAGTCAAATGAGTGACGGCTGTACACTAATGCAAGCTGACAATAACTATGTACCAGAGCTGCAGATGTGAACGTGAGGCATTGAAACAAAATGTTGCATAATTCTTTTCACCAAAAATCATTGCCTCTATGTTTCTTCATTGGTTTCTGCTCCCGCGACTGGCCAGTCGTACGTCTGACAAGGTACACGAGAGTCTGTGAGTGTTTTCATGCAAGTATACTATCGGCAGACAGCCCTCAAGTTAAAGTTTCATTAACTGAAACTGAATCGCGAAAGTAATTAAAGTGTACAGTATTTTGGGTGCCCAGCGTCTTTGCAAATGAATTCGCGAAATTTCCTGGTCTCTCATAGTGGTTCTATGAATATCACAGAGGACTTAAAACTGTTATACTTTAACCGTACTGTAGGCAAGACAGACCTGTAGATTTTTAGCCATGTCGTACGAACAGTGCCGGCTCGTGGGTTGTTGCTAGGTGGGGCCGCAGACTGTCGGAACTAAACATTATTGATGAACGCGCCGTAGACCAACGACCATGAAAGACTTGCCGGCTGCTATAGGCAGTTCGGAATAAAGTGAGCACTCAGGGAAGCCCTGCTTAATTTCTATTTTCAGCCGATTCGTATCTTTCCGCGCAACGGCTAACGAGAGGAAATATCTTCCTTTCTGGACACGTCACTTAATGTTTGCGCGTGTAAGATTAATTGTGCACTTGGTAGGAACTTATATAGTTTGATAAAAAAATGTTTATTAATGGTATAAAATACAAATACGTTAATATAAATTGATTTTATTTCTGTACTGTTGCATTTAAGTAGGTAAATATACGGAACTATATTCAGCAGTTCGCTACCAACCATGCAAGTTGTAAGGTAACTATTGTTGATTTTGAGTTATATGTAGTAATGGCTGGTGATATTTTCTTTAGGGCTCACTTAATCCCGAACGACCTATAGATCTTTTGTGCCCACTCAGTAGTAAGGGGCACCTGCACATCAGCGTGTCAGTGGCTGTAGAGTCAACCAGCGCACAACCCTGTACAGCTCTTGGCAACTGCAGCCCTACCTGGCAACAACCCACGACCCGCCACTGCGTGCGGATGACAAAGGCCGTGTCTCAGTTCAAAGAGTAGGCCTACTCTGTTGAGAGAATACACTTTCGCATAACAACAAGAGAGAGCTCTTGTTTGCTCTCTGGTGCTCTCGTTCTCTCCAATCGGGACGATGCTCTCTCGTATTTGTAAACAAAAGATGCTAAGGTT
Source organism: Medauroidea extradentata (assembly GCA_003012365.1). Taxonomy (NCBI): domain Eukaryota; kingdom Metazoa; phylum Arthropoda; class Insecta; order Phasmatodea; family Phasmatidae; genus Medauroidea; species Medauroidea extradentata. The sequence continues at coordinate 2,530 of PNEQ01101604.1, read as the reverse complement.
ATAACTGCGTTATTACTTTAAACACAAGTTATTAACACATTAAATACATTTGTGGGCAATTCAAATAATAGTGTTTAAACTTACAGGAGTCGTATTTCGAGCGGGGAGTAGCTGTTGGTTAGAGATGCCAAAATTGTTTATTATGTGTATTTAAATGCATATTAGGGACGAAAATATTAACTTAATTTTTCGCCAAAGGAAATTGTTCTCTGGAAATAACTATTTATGCATAAATATTTAAATATTTGCAATACATGACGCACGGTTCTTCTGCAACCTCAAACTATAGATGTAATTAAGATGGCGTACGCCAGAGAGCACGAGAGAGTGTGTATACCAGGCAGAGAGTGCTCTCTCTCTCTCTGACGTATTTGGGACATATTTGCGACAGTGAGAGCATGAAAGAGCACTCTTTGGATGAATTGAGACACGGTCAAAGAAGGAGAGAGAAGATACTAGGTGACACATAGTCCTTCCAGGACCGCTAACAAAAGACAATTCCGCTCGCATTCGTCGTCCACCTTGACGTCAGGATTCGCATTCATGGTAATAGTCCTTCCTCTTTGTTTCTCTCACGGTTCTCGGAGTATTATTACCCGACCTCTCTCTCCTTATCCATGTCTACTGGCTCCTTATTCAGACCAAGAAAACCTCGGAACAAGGCGAGGTCGTTTTGCGCTGCGCGTGCCTCGTTGAATCACCGTCGTTGCTTGTAACTCTCTTGCGACAATGAACGAAAACTCGGAACATGGCCAGGTCACGAGGCATTTCCAAGACACGCTGACAAAGCCACTTCCTGTGCGTCAATCCCGAACGAATGCTATGCTTTCACGATACACAAAACTGCAACGAATGGGCACTAACAATAGTTGCGATTACACTGAATTAATTTACAGATACAAATTTTTTACATTTAGGGGCCACGGTGGTCGGTTGATCTGAAATTTCGTCTCCCATCTAGGAGATTTGGGTTCGATCCTCGGATTTTTCACACATGGGAAACGTGGCGCAGGTTGGTCGGCGTGTTTCCCACACCTTTCTCGTTCCGTCGCTGCTCCAAGCTCATCCCACCCTCACCTCTTCTATTCTTCGGGCCGGCAGGCGACAAGCTTAACTCGAATCGAAGAGTCGGCCCAACCTTCCCCCGACTTTCTCTCATACTTAATGTGGCTCTGCCAGAAGGTGGAAAACATGTAGCTTTTATTCTTTTCAATTATTTTCCGTGTATCAACCTGCCACATTCACACACCTCCAGGATTTGCAATCCTCTACACAATACATAATTGGCGGTCAAAATTCACTTCTAAAAATTCGTTTCCGTCGGGTATAGTGACCTGTTAGTCAAGCATACTAAAAATTAAAATTATTTACTTCATAAAGTTAAGAATAACACTACATTCATAAGAGTCAGTATTCAGTAAGGAAACTGACTGTAATATATAAACACGTAGTTGCATAAACGCATTCCAGTTTCACATTTAATAACTTAAAATGTAAAAAAAACACATCTCCGCTGGCTTTGTTATTGTTTACGTGCTACCTTTTTGTTTAACATCAATACCGTCGATAGCAACAACTAATTGAAAACAACATCACCGATACTCTATCGTGTTGTTCGTACCATAGTCTGTTATCACAACATGACGTTATGAGAAAGGCTAACTTCAAACAATTTTACATTTACACTCATTACTAAAAAAACTCATAACGTTGTTGTATCATTTCACCTTGTATCCATTAAACAGCCTTCTAATCACAAACGATAAAGAAATGTATTCGTGATTAAAGTCCATCTTGGACCAAAATCATCTGGTTTCTATCAACAGCAAATAAAGAGAGAACGATGAATATAAACAACAATAATATTAAATGCCATGAAACCAATGTAATAACTAAATTAACTAAAAACAAACTTACTACTCATCCATTTGCCTCAACTTTTGCATAGGCGATTCACTTAGTAGATACTTTAGCTTATGTGGATACGTATCTTTCTTCACAGCATGCAAAATTGTAAACGTAACGTAAAACTTTTCAAGATCAAACCACTAATAAAAATGTACATATAATTAGAATTTTTTCTTTAAAAGTAAGAGAGTTCAGGAGTTGCGTTTTTTTTAGTTCTGGCGTAATATGTACATTTGTAAACGTGTGCCAATATATTAACATGCAAATATGAACTATTGTTATATTCCTATTGACTATTTTCAAGAATTTGTATCAATTCCAGTTTATCTGTCATATTTACAACATAATTTGATCAAAAGCAGTGCTCATTGTGTCTTTGAGCCGAAGAACCACCCTCCAGATTTAATATAGGCCTACGGATATTGTGACGCGTCCTTGCGTCTGCTGCTTGTTGCTGTGGTCTATTGTTATGGTTTGTCACTTGGCGTTGAGGTTATGTGGTGAAGTGCGCCGGATAGCTCAGTTTAGTCATTTAAAAGGATACGGAAACTATTATTATGATATTGCAAATTAGACTCACGTAATAAGGCAACTGTTTGTTTATTTTTTGATTTTATCTTTT
>PNEQ01101603.1:0-21835 GCA_003012365.1 Medauroidea extradentata | reverse complement strand
ATAGTGTATATATATATATATATATATATATATATATATATATATATATACATATATATCCTAAGAAATTTATTGCGATACTAAAAATGTAAAGATGGCCATCATTTAGAAAATATACTCACAGAATAAACTAAACACACAAACGGAAAGTAAGCTTCGTATCAGTGGGCTATATGTGTACCAAGTTTGACGAAATTAAAAAAAAAAATACTTCCCAAGATATATAATACTGTGCTAAAAATACAAAAATTACCGCCATTTTGAAATATGGACACAGACAAAACGAAATACACAACAATGTAGCCTATTATATGTGTACAATGTTTGGTGAAATTCTGAAAAATATTTCCTAAGCTATGTGATACTACTAGACGGCTAAATATACGGTAGAATCCCTAAAAATGGATACAAATAGATTTTCAACGGTTTATGACTGAAACTGATGTAGTCAATGACATACTAGATGTCTAGTGTACCATGAACATTAGAAATGTGTAATTTACAAGATTGCACCCAAAGTGGCTGAGAAAAGGTTAAACATATAGCCACATATGTGAAACACAGTTTTCCCTAGAAAGGTGGTTTTTGGAATCGAAGCAAACATTTTTAGATCCAGGATGGATGCTCAATGAAATATTGAAAACTACTTTGTTTGTCATTAAATAAGAATTGAGTTAAATAAGATATTTTTATAGTTTATTAATAACAAGTTACGGATGTTTACGTTAGAAAAATCAGAAATGTTGAAACAGGTTTCTGTATTTACATTAAATTGAAGTGAAACTAAAGTTTTAAAAATAAAGACGTTATTGCCTTCATTATGCTCAATACACTGATCATCACTATATACCTTAGTTGTTTAATACTCAGCGTCTTCATCTAATGACTCTGGAAGTAACTTGTGAGGATTATCACATTGTTCAAAAATATATAAATGACAGCCTTTTTGAAAATATGAAAATAGGATAAATCAAATTCAGAAAAGTCAAGTCAGCTGTGTATGTAGTACATATGTACCAAGTTTGGTGAAATTCTGAAAAATGTTTGCTAATATATGTATTACTATGCTAAAAGTATACAAATTGCCGCCATTTTGAAAGGATGAACTAAATACACAATATTCAACTCAGCTTGGAATGTAGTATATGTGTATCGAGTTTGGTGACTTTTGTTAAATATATCTTAGAAATGTTATACTATGCTAAAAATATTAAAATGACCGCAATTTTGAAAATAAGAACACAGGATGAACGAAGTATACAACAGTAAAGTCAGGTTTGTATGTAGTATACGTGAACCAAGTTTGATGACGTGCCGGCTGCATAGAATGACCTCCTGCAGGCGATTAAACCCATTCTCTCCCTATCTGACGTCGTAATGGTTTTCATTTAGCCCCTCCTCCTACCACCCACTAACGATTGCGCGTGACCTTGAGGTGAGAAGGAATCAGGAGGGAGGAGAGTCACCTTAAGATCAAGCTACTAGGTGCGGTGAAGGCGTGAGGGATGCAAGGAAAATCACCCTCCACTACTTTCTTGCCCAACCAAGCCTTCTGCACCCTTCCTTTCCACTCTCCTTGACGGGAGATGAGTGATACTGACACCCTGGCCGACAAGCACGCAACAAGGCGTGCTACACGGTTACCATCGTCAGTCCTTTGTTTCAAATCTCTGTCCTCTTCAAGGCCGTTCAAGCGTTAAAAAAAATATATATTCTCTATACTTACGTTATCTTACATATTTTTGTGGTAGTATATTAAGCAGCTGTATAAGGAAACTGAACGAAAACAATCATCAAAATGTACAGCAATAAATAAAAAATATATAAATTATTTATTTATTTTAGTTTTACGTTTAAAAATTTTTTACCTGCTGCTCACAATGTACGTTAAAGACAGCATTACGCAACACAAACAAAGTAACTGTAATTCATTATGTGATTTGTTTGTAACATAACTAAATTTTTTTAGTTAAAAATTTTAATAGTTATATAATTATAACAAAACACTACAGCCTCATTAGACGATAACTAAGTTTCGCATTCAAAATAATTTCTTGCATGGAGTAAACATAATTACAAGAAACGCTTACGCTAAAATGTAACAATGTGTATTAAAACAGTATTGTAATAATAACTTGCATGCACAGCTCTCTCTCTCTCACTCTTCACATATATGTAGTAGTGTATGTTTACTTTGATTTTAATAGAAAACCTATTTTTCAGCAGGATATGTAATTTTTATCACATTTACATTGATGACAGTCAAAAACCCACAAACACACAAAAAAAAATTAACTCAGCATAAAATAGGTAGGTACTTGAACAACGTTAAGGGCATGGGCCCAAGTTTCTTCGCATTTAACGACAATTATTTTTTAAAATATAAACGGGAGCCGATATCGTAAAATCGCTTCCTGACTTTGTTATGACTGATTTAAACTGCATACTCTATTTTTGTCGAGTCAGAAGACTGCAAAATAGTTGATAATTAGTTAATTAACGAAATTTACCTTTAAATGATAAATTTGCTATACTCATCATACAGTTTGTCTCGAAAAATTACATTGCGTAGTAAAACCAATTTGCAAAAAAAAGTTACGAAGCAATTTTATGATATTGACTCTCGTATGTATTTAAAAAAATTAATCTCTCAAAAGCCGAGAAACTTGGGCCCAAGCCATTAAGGTGACCACCTACATGGACGTAATTTGTGCTGACGAGGTCCGGGTGGCTGAATTGGTGTAGTGGTTTGACTACTTGCCTCACACTCTTAAATCAGTATTTGACGCCGGTTATTGGCGCTGTCTTTTACTGCAACTGGGAAAAGTCGCCGATCTTAACGTTGAACGGAAGGTTTTCTCGGGACACTCCGTTTTTCCTTGCCCTTGCATTCCATCGCTTCTCCATACACATCCACACCACTTTCACTAGCGATATAGTCCTGCCTGTTAATCGACAGCCAATAAACATAATTTTTATATATGTGTACTCCAAGAATACATTTTTTTAAAGTATGGAATGATCCAACTTAAAACATGTCCTCTATAACACAGTTAACATAAAATGTTTGCATTGAGGGAATATGATTGAGAATTAATAAAGAACTGGAAATGCAGAAGCCCACGTGTAATATTCTTCAAATACTATTCCTAAGTAGACATTACCTATGTATTCTCTTTCATCGGTTATTTTACACACGATTGTCTGCTTAGCTTCCTCAGATAATTCGGCTGCGTCTAAAACTGCCAGAACTTGATCTTCCGCAGATTGTGGGAGGCATTAAGTTATAATTAGCGCGGAGAAAAATATCAACAATTGCATTATCCTTACGGTCTGTGACTTCACGTGTAATTCACGGGCATTAATGTACGAATTCTGAAACATATGTGAGGTACGATTCAAACTTGGTTCTACGTTGCATAAGGTAACACAGAAGGTGAAAATTACTGTGTAATATCTTCTTTCGTTTATGATTACATTCATATCACATCCTTTACGGGTATCTTAATTTACTGACTTTAGTATATTTTAGAAAATAAAAAAATACTTAATATGTTTGCTGCCGCATAGTGCAAGCTGTGAAACAATAATTGTGTTATTAATAGGTACTCCAACACATTGTACAAGTAGAATTAGTACAATAGGTAGGTAAATATTAAATATATTTGTTAAAGAAAAAGACCACAGCACTCTAAATATAATTTTAAGTACATTGACGAATAGGTTGTCAGGCAAAAAAATAATAACTCAGAACACGATCACAAGGATGCAATACAGATAAGTTTTAATGCTCCTTGTACTCTGCTAGTAACTTTAGTTGTGATGTAAATTGTACGTAATGTAAACAAACCTAAGAAAAGTATAGGCCTAAAGAAACGAATTATAAGTACACTATCAAAATTAACACAGTCAATGCCATTAACTCTCAGCTATGGTTAGTTTATGTATCAGTTTATAACACTCTGTCAACACAAGTTCTAGTTTATCTTTCCTTTGCATAGTAAACTGCAACTATTTACTATCAAGTACACGCTCATACCGAGCATACTGTCACATGATAATTGCTAGTGTGCTAGTTAACGACACGCATATATGTGGGATGCCAGCATTAATGTAGCCACTAAGCGAAGAAGGCCCACATCATTAATATTTCCCTCGTAGATAAAACAAGTTGAAAGATAACACATTTTAATGCATTATTCGTGAGGACTATCTGCTCGTAATTGACAATTCATTAAATTATATATATTTTATGTTAATATTTTGTATCTCATTAAATTATAGATATATATTTAATAAATATGTTTGTATATGTATTTTAAGGAACTGGCAAAGCAAAGTCAAAGTGCAGGATGGTATCACTGAAGAATACGTTCAAATGTTCGCTCTACAATTGTCATGACAAAAATACTGGAAAACGATCTTATACGACTGGGAAGGAAAATTTGTTATTAAATCCCTTAACTATGTAACATGCTTTTAGTAAACTAACCACCAGTGATTTGCCCTTCTGAACAATACAAGAATATTGTGTTCAACACTCCCCCTCTTATTTGATGTTTCCTTTTTTCTAGTCAATTCTACATCAATGTTTGCCAAGTATATCGTACACGTTTAGTGTTGGAAGATGCCTTACTTAGCAACCACAATCACAGTTGTTGAATTTGAAGGACTCTAATCAGAATAAATCTTAACATCCACGTCTGCTGGTGAGGTATTTGGCGAGATTTAAATGAGAAGAAGAGAGAACGTGGAATTACGGAACACGCGATAGCAGAGTATGTGTTGCCACTCCCATCTTGAAGGATTCTGTCCCTCCTCCAGCCACTGCTGGGTCGAGCCTTGTTTGTGCCCTCCTGATGCACAATAAACGTGGCCATTAGGGTGGGTAGGGAGGTGTTGGGGACGTCGCGGGGTGAAAAACATCCTCGTGCGAACAATGGGCGACGCCAAGTTAACCCCTCAGCCAGATGTGGAGGGGTCCCATTCAAACACACCACTCTCGTCTTTTTTTCTCTGCCAACACCCTGCTCTCTTTTTTTGTCTTCGTGTAATGGTTAGTGGAGTTTGGGTGGGAGGGTTGGCGCCACAGGTCGAACCTGCTGTCTTTTATTCTCACATACGACCTCGCAGCATCCTCTTGGCCTCGCCTTACTGCTGGACCAAGAGTAGCTCTCCTCGGAATAAGCCGTGATACGAGGAGTTCTGATATATGTAGAGTCTTTCTAGTTAATAGACAATCGCGATTTCAAGATGTTTTATTTGTTCTAATTTCTCAAAGAATAATATACCTTCGATAGAATTTTTTTTTCTAAGTCAAAAACCAGGCTTTCTTACTTAGAGTCGAAGTTTTGATACTGGAATAGCAATACTATTATTAGTATTTTTGTGCGAAACTCCATTTGTTTACAATAAACATTAATTTACTTGTTTTAACCTAGAGTAATCCTTTCGACAGTGAATTTCTGTATTAAATCCCATACTATAGCTTACTTTTTTGTGAGGAAACCGACAAAAAGCGAAGTGTATCTTCGTATTTTCTGTCCCTTTTCATCTTCTACTTCCGTAGCGTAGTCAGTTAGGCATCAGTCTACGGTGCGAAAAGTCCTGGGTTCGAGTCCCGGTTCGAGAAAAGATGCTGTGTTGTCTCTTCACATCACTTCTCATTCACTGGTTCTTAAGACCTCGTTTTTAAAGGGCCGTGAAAACATATCGCAACAACTCACCTCTTCTTCACTCACAGATACTCCCCCTCTGGTGAACGTCACCCTTTGGTTTCCACCCTTCAGCGCGCCTTCTTGGAGGAGAACACTCCCAGCTGTCGCTCATGGTGTACGTCCGTTATCAGTCGCTTGCTCTGGTCTCAATTATGTAGGAACGCTGCTTAACATGTATGTCATGCTTCGTGACGAAGACTTCTTTTGATGCCATAGTGTTGTGACTTGAATACGGCGCCAGAGGTTAAGCAAAATACACAGTATTTATTCACCAAGACGCTGAAACCGTCACCTGGAAATGTAGGATCTGAATTTTTTTTTCGTCATAAATATCTCCATATTTCAATTAATACCCATATTTAATAAAAAAAATTATTTCACAATCCATTGCAGGAATTACTTGTTATTGGCGGTGAAACCGAAAATTTTACAATTTCTAGACAAACTTAACTAAGAGTAAGTCGTTAAACACTAGTTTCAAGTTACGCATACGATATTTTTTTAATCATGTTTATTAAAATTTGTTTCCATGAGTCAAACTATTAAATAAAGGAAAAGGTTGATTTATAAAGTAGGATGTGTGATTTACTGCGTCAAGTGACGTTTGTCAAATCTCATATCAGGAAGTTTGCTGTGTGTGCTGCATTTTAGAATGTATGTTTTTTTTTATTTTTATGGTAGCTTGTTTGAAATTCTTGCATTCAATGTCAATAATAAGGCATTTTGATAGCCACAATGTGATTTGCCTCACTACACTTGAAGTGAGGAACACAAAAACATATATTTTTATAAATATTAAGGAAATACACACGATTGTATTGTACGCTATACTAGTGGAATTCTATAGAGCAAACGATTTCCTTCTGTGCATGCTATGTGAGAACCCTTTCTCCTGTTATTGGGTCTGTAGCTGCAACGAACATATTCGTTAAGGGGTATTTTCTTGCCCCGTGCACTCGCCCCGCCAGAATAGGTTCGTGAAGCTGCTGCCGGGTCGTTGGGACGTATGCTTGCAGAATTTTTATGCGGCTGAACGCCACGGCAAGCTGCTTCCTTTGCTGGTCTTTGGAAACTAGTTTTGCATATTTCTGCAGTTTCCACGGTTCGCTGCGTCTCAAGAGGCACTCAAGCGTTGCACGCTGCATCCTCGACGTCATGGCAGAAATCCCCTACACATTTTTGTAATACAGACTGACCACAGTAAGGTATGCTCTTTTTACGCCTTTTTTGTAATATTTTTTATTTTGTTATCTGTTACCATGGTAGGTGCATGTTTTCACATTAGAGTACTTTGAAGTTGCATTAACTTAATCCAGAATATCTTACTTAATTTGTAACTAACAAAATATAAAATTACTTCAAGTAATATTTTTATCAACTTGTGGCTGAGCCGGACTGATTTTTTTATGTATCAAAAACCACATTTTATTTTTCATCAACATCAGGATTCAGCTGCTGATGAAGATCTTTTGAAATTTAATTCTTAACGTTGTAATTACTATTTGCTAGTGATGCACCGGTTTATTACTGATGAATAACAGGCGGCGGCACTGTTCACTCACCAGTAGTATTTGCGAACTTACTTTATTATGCCGTGTGTATGATAAAATAGAGTATGAACTAAGATTAACTTGGATAATTCAATCACACACATTGCAATATATTCTTACATTTTCAACAAACTGATATTTAATCTACTTCTTCATAAAAACCTCCATCGTTTCCTTACAAATAACTACTACAGTTATTCAACGTCAAATAATAATAAACGAAATATATTGAATTATATTTTTCCTTCTAGCCGATTAGAACTTTTCCGATAATTTTATATTTAAGCATTGGCAAGATATTTAAAAAAGCAGTTTATAGAAATTGTCGCTTTTTAATTTTACGCATAAGACAATCAAACATAATAATTTACAATTCTTGCTGGTAGGACTCTGAAAGAGTTCTGTTCGTAAAGAATATCGTTATATTAGCAACATTGCACAGCAGAGACGACATTAACAATAGTATTGGTGAAGAGCATACCTTTACTTAGAAATATATGCCAGGTTTTTATAACCGCAAAATCATTATTTTACAGGGCTTCGAAGTACAGCCAGTACGTAAACATAAGAAAACAACAGTACGATCCTGTGTGCGCTCTAATTTTGGTGCACATTCATGCAATTTCCAAAATTACAGCTTTGTGAATGTAATCCAGAATTTAGAAAACTTATAAAATTCAAATAAAGAAATTATTAGAGGTTAACTCTTACCGATATGTATTTATGATTGCGAAATATCACGCTGTTATTAACACAGCTATACATTTCGTAGTTATTTTATCGGTACTCTCTGGGCTAGGGGATTGTAAATAGTGACAATTACTTTCGTATTTCAGCTGGCAGCGAAATATCTCTGTTTACCATCAGTGGTGGCTCGTGAGATGTTGCCAGGTGGGGCTGCAGATAGTCGGAGCTGTACACTCTTGATCAACGCGCCGTAAACCAACGACCACGAAATATTTGCCGGCTACTAGATCTTTTGTGACCACTCAGCAGTAAGGGGTACCTGCACATCAGCGTTTCAGTGGCTGTAGAGTCAACCAGCGCACAACCCTGTACAGCTCTCGGCAACTGCAGCCCTACCTGGCAACAACCCACGAGCCGCCACTGTTTATCCCTCTCTTATTGGCAGTACTGCATTATATTCTGTTATAAATATAACTTATTTTTACAGACGTGTGCTATTGCGAACTGCAGATAAATGCATTCCGGATTCATACCGGACATTGGTGTTATCTTTAAACGATTCTTGCAATAAAGGCGTTTTATAAACTGAAGCATTTTTGTGGCTCACTTACATAGAAAATTACCATCGCATGATGCTTACCCATTGCAGTAAAAGTTTCAAATAATATCACTTCAAATGGTGTTCAATCACCAACAGTATCGAAACCGTGTGAATGTTTTAATTTAATGAATTAAACCACATAGTCTTGTTCATATTCGGTTATTGATAGTTTCATTCCTGTACCGCAACCACGTACTTGCTTAGACTTTTTTAAAGTAGGCAAAAATAAATGCATTATGCAGTTACTGGTTTTTGTGGAGTGGCCTTTATGCGCTCAACCTCATTCGCTTTTCTTTCTTACTTCTCGTTTTATTTTGGCGGATTCTCGATGATATCTTTGCTAAGCTCTCTATACATTCATTAAGTCCGGGATGGGTTACGTTATTCTGTCCTGAACTCTATCAAGGGTCTCATGTTCGTTATAGTATTCAATTAAACTCCGCGTTAATATTTTTGGTAACCGTTATTCCATGGTGTCTCATTTGTACGATTCCTGTACTGGGTTAACATTATAAAATTAACAATTTTAATACGTCTTTATTAACTCGTTTTCTTGTCTGACTGTTCGTCTGTTCGGTAACAATAAATTAGGGTTAGTTGAGAATTGGATGACAATGCAACGCTCTTGTCTGTCTGTTTGTCGGTTCCAAGGGGTACAGGGCCAATGCTGACAATCTCAAAGTGCGACAAAATTGAACGGCACCACAATGCAGCCAATAACATGAAATGTTGTGTACCAAAGCTTTCTGTTTAAAAAATAATCGTTGCTCGAAACCCCACTTAAGTACAGAATTCCCCATCTTCGGCTGCAATATGTCAGCGTTCAAATTGGTCACGTAACAAAAGAGCAACGTAATAGCCTAGTTCTTTAATAACGTCTTTGATCGGTTCGGTACAAATTTTGCAATCAGTTTTAAATCAACTTTCCGATGAGCTAGATAGAGATTTGAAACTTAAATGGTAGCTCAGAACTGGATGATGATACAATGAAAGAGGAAAAAAAGTCAATATAAACATTAATATAGCGTGGACCAGAATGCATGTGCCAAACTCCGGGAAGGGATTGTCTATGTAAAATAAGGTGGGGTTACATTGACCAATACTATTGTGTGGTGAGCTGCACGACGTTGAGAACCAAATTTTTAAATAAATTTTTTTTAAAAATACTACGAAGTATGAGAGATGGATCCACCAAAATTTGTATTAGAGCTCTAAGAATAAGAGCAAATAAATCTGTGAAAATGTGGTTGACGCAACGTTTCCCTTAACTACTTACGTAAATGTTACTCAACATATTTGCGTGAGTAACTTTTTAATACTATGCAGTGATAAAAATGTTCAATGCGTGTAATTGATTAACGCGCAAAATTAAGGGGAAAGTACACCTTGTGTTATTTCACTCCGTTAAACCGTTTCCGATAAAATGCGAATAAAAATACGGAGGCGTAGTGTAACCCCGCATAGGTAGGCAATACAACGGCTTTCTGAGCCATTCTATTTGCAGAATTGAATGGTTAAATTGAGTACAGAAGCGAGAGGAACAGCCACATCTTGGCCCACTACAATCCCCACTACATGCATTGTATGGGCAACCAAGTGTGCTACAGTGTCAACATGTGGCCTGGCACTGTCAGCAATAATTTGTTGTGAATTTTTTCTACCTGACCACCTTAATGAAGTCATTAGCTTAACGTTCCTGCATGATGTATTGCCGGAATTACTGGAGGAAGTACCATTCGCAATTCGCCGCACCATGTGGTTTCAGCACGATGGGGAACGACTACATATTTCTGCTGCCGTACGCCGACATCTTAACACCACGTTTGCAAGTTGCTGGATAGGCAGAGGAGGGCACATCCATTGGCCGGCTAGATTTCCAGACCTGACTCCTCGATTTACGAGACGCCTGTGACTAGCCAGGAAGATCTCGTGGCACGTGTGATAGCCGCATATGATTGTGTACGTGCCATAACAAACATTTATGCACGAGTCCAGGCCAACCTGATCCGTCGTTGCCTGCTGTGTGTTGATGTGGGGGAACGGCAATTCGAACACTCATTGTAAATCCGTATTAAAGTTAATAAATACGTGTGTAGTTCGTGCAAATGCATTGCTCTGTTTCTGCTCTGTTCCTTGTTCTGTACGCGGGAACCACTAAGGCAGTGGTTGGTGTCGGCAGTTACCACTAGTCAGCGTTTTTTCTCAGGACTAATTTCCTCTCTCTTGCATTCCGCCACTGCTCCATTTCCACCTTATTTCAACATCACCATCTCAAGAAATTGCTGTTTAGAGTCTTATATAGCGAATGTAATTTCTCACGCTTGATGCGTGGAAACCGGTGAGTGATTAGGACGACTTTACTACACGAGACGTAGTAATTGGCGCGCTGTATTATTTATAGTATTACTTTTTCTCTTACACTATGAGTGTTGACTCTACAGTTTTATTTGTAAGTAGTATCACATACCTCATCATTTCGGTTTACGTAGACTGTATGAGTGTCTTTGTTCTTATGGATTCGATTGGTACTTTTTTGCTGACGGTAGCACAAAAGAATGCTGTTTTTGGCTTCTTTGTGGTGCCCCAAAATCATGATTCTAATCAAAATTCTGTGTGTTTAAACGTTATTATTTCAAATGTGTGTTATTTTTGTAGGTACACGGATTGAGGATATCTCCAGCAGTTACGCGTAAAAATAAAGCGAAATCACTTGGCACCCTACAGCATCGTTCATACAACTCGTGTTAGCTGTCATAACGTCACCCAAATCTAGCTACTGTACTTAATTTAACAATTCAAAGCTTCAATTACCATGGCTCAGAAAGCTGTTATATTACCTACCTCTGCGGGGTTACGCTGTGCCATCGTATTTTGATTCGCATTTTCTCGTAAACGGTTTACCGGAGTAAATTAATACAAGGTGTACTTTCCACTTAATTTTGAGCGATAATCAATGATTATGCATTGAACATTTTATAACTGCATAGTATTAAAAAATACTTACACAAACAGGTTGCGTAACATTTACGTAAGTAGTGAAAGGGAACGTTGCGTCAACCACATTTTCACAGATTTATTTGCTCTTATTCTTAGAGCTCTAATACAAATTTTGGTGGCTCCATATCTCATACTTCCTAGTATTTTTCAAAAAAATTTATTTAAAAATTTTGTTCTCAACGTCGTGCAGCTCACCACACAATAGTGTCGGTCAATGTAACCCCACCTTACTTTACATAGACAATTCCTTCCCGGAGTTCGGTACATGAATTCTGGTCCACGCTGCATATTATATATATGAAATGCTACGCATTTAAAACGATTGCATAATTTCACGCACAATATTAAAAATTACAAAACAACAAATATTTTAGTTTACCACATTTCTTAACTGACTAAAAGTATGAAACATCTTCTCCTATGAAAGTACGTATAATATTTAAAACAAAACTAAAAAAAAACTATTAAAAACCTGGGGAGCATGCAATAGATAATTGATGTGTGAAAAGTGAAATTTTCGCCGAAGTCACTGACAATCTTATTGCACTACTGCAAATTATATGAACTGATTAACGAGTTTTCTCAACGACAGCTAATCTCTACACTTCTTAAAACTGTCTGTTCCATTCACTCTATTTTTTTCTTTTTGTTTCAAAACTTTAAAGTATTTTTATACGAGAAATAGTTTTATAATTTTTGTCCGTTATTAAAAACGTGTTCTTAAAATTATTTATATGTAATATTACTTGTAAACAAGCGTCTTTGTATCGCTTCTCCTGGTTGTTGCCAAGTTCAGTTTAAAATTAAGGATTACATTTATTACATAGGACCGCCAAACTCAATATTCTATATACACTATTATTTATTTTATGTGTTGCACTAACTAAAGATTAGCTCTTCAGTTAACAGTCAGTCACTCAGATAATTACCGTCAGCACGTAAATAACATATAAGCTACACGGATTATAACCAAATTAATTAATTAAAACCAGCATTGATAGCAATACTCAGATGTTATGCTACTCACTAAAATTTTTTCTGTCTTATCATCAGTATTTACTCACAAAAATTATTTTATTTCCGTTAAATAGCTAGTATTTTCCACTGGCCTGGCTTTCTCTTTCGCACTTTCGTAGATTCACTTCTCTTTTCTATCATCGAACAATAACTGGTAAAGCTATTAGCGTTTACGTTACTGGTGAATGGTGCAGTGGTTTTATTCCTACTTCCGCCGAAGATTTTAATATCATTAATTGGGTTACACGTAATTAAGTAGGACAGCAACAAAAAACTAAAATGTCGAAATGTTCGTATAGGCTACAGATGTCATAGCTCTCAAAAGTTAATGTTTAAGACCACGCTGAAGTTAACTTACTATTGTTAAATACATGTTATGTTAGGACATTTTAAGTGTTCAATTGCGCCGCACAGTCCATACAAGGCCCGCCAGCTATCTCACAGCAGTGAACGTAGCCGTCGGCAGTAGGGGGAGCTTGTCTGAATGAGAAAAATACCCTCCCTAACTGCCTCCCAACCACCCCTGTCAATACCTCTTCACCCCTGCTTCTCCCCCTCATTCGCCAAGCCAGGGCGCCAACCACCCGACGCCCACTTCTTCTCACGCCCTGCCTTCCAAGCGCTCCAGGGCAGCCAGTCACGCGAGCAGGACCAATCACCAGCCCGGATCTGCAACCCGACATCATGACGTAAAATTGGCGGGCTTTCTCCACACCTATCCCCTTCTTACCCAACACTACCCGCGCTTTGATTGGTGGTTTTAGGAACCTGGCCGAGAGCAATTTTGCTTCGGAAAATTTCCGACAGGTTTGACAGCAGTGAATATGAACACTAATAAAAGATTTAAAACCCTTAGTGATATAGGGTGGAGAGAGATATTTTAGAATTTAAAAATGAATGTATAATAGCCCAGAACCCTCTTTTAAAATACATTTTAAGCATGATTGTCAGATGTTCTGCTGGCCAGCAAACATTAATGGTGGAGAGTTTTTTCAAATATAGGGAAAATTTTCGTGGACTATTAAAGAATTCAATAGTTCATATGTAGGCCTACTCTGAACAATTTTCTATTCACGGCCCAGCTGTTCCTATGCTGGAAATGTATACAACCAGTAACAATAATTTGTCTTGTACAGTGATGTGAAAAAGTAGTAAATGCAATTCTTAATAATAATAATGTTAATAAAAATAAGTCGTATTTATTTGATGCTATTGTGGCAATTTTGACTTCTCTTATACTAAACTTTGATAAATCACACACAAATACTACAATCGCACAGGTAATGCAAGCACACTAATAATGCAATTATGAATTAAAAGTTAATGATACTATGACAAAAATTGATTTATACTAGATAAATAAATAAAACATAAAACAAATACGTAACCCAGCCAACAAAATATGACGACACACTCGAAACACTTATTTGTAGTATGTAGCCTAGTAAATTAAATATTTTTGACAGAAACACTTAAAGTATTGCTTGTCAAGTGCTAAGCTTTAAATCAATAATACACTGATAGACTATTTATGAACACGCATAATAAACATGAAAATATTAGCAGTCTACATTTTCGACCACGAGTACCCAAGATAACTAGTCCTGCAGTGAAGGGAAGAGAGCGTCCCAACCTTAGATTGCAGTACAGAGCTTATGGCACGCGCTGTTGCCACATCGCAACCACGCTACGGAGTTCGGGAGATGAACTACTTCAGAATTTTGATCTTTAAGTATTATATTATTTATTATTCTAGTTGATATTACAATTTTTATAGCAACACACTTCAAAATTTGTAATTAATGACATTTTATGTCACTTTAAACAAGAAACAATCCACATACTCCACTGATATTACTTCACTACATGAATTGTAACGAGCACTTCATTAAGAAATAATTATCACATATATTTTAATCTTTATAGCTACTGCTGACAAAACGAAAGATTTTTTCCCAATTTGGTAGCATCTGTCTGAGTGCTTTCTCAGTTCACATCTATACGTGTCGGCTGTCTGTGCCACAGTTTTATGGTGCACCACACCATTTGCGCACGGTGATCAAGGAAAACACAGCGATAGTTCGCTTTTCTCTCGCGGGACTAGTTGTCGTGGTCGAGCAGTACGTTCAGTCTGTTTGCTATATAGTAACAGGGATGTACGGACGAAAAAAACTTATTAATAGCGGGTACATATCCATAGTCAACTATAATAAGGTGCAATGCAATTTTGAGGATAGTATTCACAATTGAAACCAATGAGACTGTGAAAAGCAAAATTTAAATATTAAGTTAAAAACAAAAGGAAATGGACGTAATTAAAAAATACATACGTTTTTACAGTAGATACATTATTTGTTTAGTATCATTTTAAAATATACATTTATACTTTTTACAATTCGATTTTGACAAATTTTCTTTACTAACCTTCACAATCTCATCGGCTTCAATATAACTATGCGTACCACGCCCTCTTGAATATTACTAATTTAAAAGTAATTAACTAAACATCGTATAATCTATACAGAAATCACGGATTATAAACTGTGCTTTCTATACAGATTATATGAATTCTAATGAATACAGTAACACAAGATAATTGTTGCATTCGTGTTTTATCGTGACGATGAGTGTGGTTATTTTGTTCTACGTGTATTCCAGTAAATACTGGTTATATATATATATATATATATATATATATATATATATATATGTGTGTGTGTGTGTGTGTGTGTGTGTGTGTGTGTGAGAGAGAGAGAGAGAGAGAGAGAGAGAGAAAATTTAACGTCTTCTAGATCTTCGCAGTTTAGTAATATTTGAAATCACACTTTGTCCATACATGAAATTAAATAAAATACAATTAATGCAAGAGAAAATTACCAAACTTTCTTTACACACATTTTAACTCTTTGCATTGTTGTGCATACTACTCAGGCCTTAGTTAACGGCAATCTTTTTTTCTGTATAAAGGATATTCGAACTACCTCACCATATGTCATAGATCAGTGCTATTACCCACTGGACCTTAAATAGACCACGTGAAAATGGTTGTTCATAATCCAGTATTTTGTTTAAATCTGGCAAAAATATGCACGCTCTTTATCAAGTATTTATGTTACGCTATCTCTACCTACGAAAATTTCTTGTAACAACATTAGTGTCGTTGGTGTCTTGTCACCCTATTCCTACTTTACTGCATCCCTTTTTATTCTCGTTTCGCTCGTCAGTTCTTGTCAATATACCATTCACGTTTACGATTCGCATTTGAAAACTTTTTCTCTGGAACAAAACGCATTTAGACTTATCTCCGCCAATGCAGATTTAGAGGGTGAAATACGCGAAACAATAGCCAGTAATTTTCGGCCTATCGCGGCAGCGCGCGTCAGGAATTGGCGCTCCATCAATAACGACCGACGATTCGAACGGCGAGCTTCGATCGAGCGAACGGACTTCGGAACTCGCGCTCTTCCTATACGACCCGTATCCGCAACAGCGCCGCTCCAAAATGTTTACTTCGACGAGAGTTTTTCGGTTGGGGTTTTTGTGCACACCCGGGCTGAAGCCACAAATATTGGTGATAATCACACACTTGCCAAGTTTGAAAGCGGTTCCGCGGGAAGCGAACACAACACGTCGCATCGTGATTGGCCCAAGCGATGCTGTATACTGTACAATCACCCTTCCCCTTCAGCTGAATGACACCGAACACAGAGATAATTGCCTGTTATCATCCTTATCTTCCGACTGACAAAAACCTTCA
The DNA here is from genome assembly GCA_003012365.1 of Medauroidea extradentata. Classification (NCBI taxonomy): domain Eukaryota; kingdom Metazoa; phylum Arthropoda; class Insecta; order Phasmatodea; family Phasmatidae; genus Medauroidea; species Medauroidea extradentata. The sequence goes on along the minus strand of PNEQ01101603.1, from coordinate 5,509 downwards.
TACTTAACCAAACACACTCCTAAACCAAAAATCTTCAATCTCTCACACGGGGCTGCGGTGGTAGATGGGTCAGACCTCTCGCCTCCCACCAAGGCGATCCGGGTTCGATTCCAGGCGAGGTCGGTCCTCGGATTTTCGCATGTGGGAATCGTGCCGGACGATGCCGTTGGCCGGCGGGTTTTCTCGGGGATCTTCCATTTCCCCCGCCCCTTCATTCCGGCGCCGCTCCATACTCACATAATATCACCCCTCAACAGCGCTGAAGACCTCGGACCAAAATCTCTCACTCTCAACCTCTCCCCACCCCCCCAACCAACGAAATATGTTCGTACACATGCCAGACGAGATTTCCTACCTAACCCTAAAAGCCTTTATGTTTAAAAAAATCGTTGATTGGTTGGCTCGCGAATTGTGAGCCTATTAGCGTACTGACAACCGTTGCGTGGGTTGACATGAATTGGTACGACTGGTGATGACGCCATGGGTTCTAACTAAAACACCTCGCGCATGTGTGTATACGTGAGGGATGCTGCGAGGGGGAGCAGAAGGTAGTGATTAGGTTGTCATTTTTGGCTCTCAAAGCCGTTATTCAGAGCCGTGGAAGCTGGCATCGCGTTTCAATTTTTTTTATACATCAGTGCAAACATTTTTTACGAGCAGCCCGTGAATTGTTTAAGAGAAGTGGTCGCTTGGTGCATGATTCGTGTATTTACGTGTCATGCGTATTCTATTTTATGCGAAAATTTAACAAACATTTAATTGCACAAAAATTTAGTCAGAGTCCACAAGATAAAACAACCCAGTAAGAACTTAAAAATTAATTCTTTGCTGCAATTCAACCGTTATCCATATGGATGTTATGGAAGTAAGCCGTTGTTTTCTAATGCAGTCCGTTTGACTAAATTTAAAAAAAAATCACTTTTCATAGTAAAAAATGTAGCTGTTTAAAAAGTCAGAATCGATAGGGCCACGATTTTGTCGCGAAAAGATTTTTTCTCCACTTTGTTTCAATGTCTTACATGCAAATCGGAGCCTTTGCTTCATGGTTATTGACAGCGTGTCTTTGTTCAGACACGTTTCTAATTCGACTGCTCCCAATCAGAATAATGTTATTATGACTCTGTAGGTCTGCAATTTGCCAAGACAAGTGAGAGTAACATCATCCAATCGCAGACGATGTAGCATACCTTCGTACTTTTCGATTCCGAGTTTCTTGCTGTAGGCCCTACTCAGCCAGGGATGCCACTATTCCTATTTATCTATTATATAACGGCACACGCAACAATTCTGTCTAAAAGTTTAAGCAGATTATATAAAAGTTCACAGTTCTATGTTAGTATCAAATTATTTTCATCTTGTATTCATCTCCCTTAACGATATTTTTATCCAATAAACCAAAATTAAATATAAGGATTTTTGTATACAAACAATTTAATTTAAAATATTTATTAGTACGGTATATTTATACATATATATCAGGGAAATGTTTTAAATAATTTAAAATATGTAAATCGTTGCTATTTACGCATATTGCATTTAATACATTAGAATCCCGCGGTTTCTTCATAGTTGTAATTAGGTATAAAATATTATATTGCTCTGGGTTATGTTATTTCTGTAGATGAACTCTTTAACGCAATTATCAAGTTAAAACAATAGAATTTACACAGTGAGGAAGCATTATTAACCAAAAATGTATGGAATAAAAATGTTTCATTGTACAAAAGTATCACTGCCTACACGTTGAACGCCATTCGCTAAAGATGAAAACCAAGTTCAGAACGTGTCCAGAATCATCTTAAAAAACAATCATGGAAAACTACTTAAACGTATTATGTCACCCTGTGATTTTGGTTTACGTTCTATAATCTTATTTTGCACTACAAAAGTGGTAAACATTTTCTTTAGTATATGTAATTGTTTTAAATGAATTGCCTGGTGAGCGACATTTTGTGTGTTTAAGTAGGCTCTGTAGCGGTAATGAATAATTCAGGCATATACATCGGAACTCGTGTACTGTATTTCCGTTTTTGGCTTGCCTCTTGAGATTCTGTTTTATAACGTAAAGAATTAAGGTAAACAAATTATTCTTGTTTTTTTCTGGTACTGTAATACACTGCAGAAAATGTTTCTTCTTAACTTTCTCAAAGTGTAGGACAGACGTGAATAATTAAAACACTTTTCAAACCTAGCAACTCGTAACTGTTAATGACTTAAATGCTCCGTATCAGCCGACATAACAATTATTTTATATCCACTTTTGTAAAATTATGAGTAGAAAAACGTGAAATTTCCTTTTATAGCGTCAATTTTATTTAGCTTGTGCTACAATACAAGCACCGCTGTTGAACTTTAAACGTTTATTTAGGCAGCAAACCATCCAGACAATATAGAATACTAGCTGACCCGACAGACGTTGTCCTGTCTTAACGATGACTATTGAAATCGAATTGTTATAATTAATGTCGATAAATGAATCTCAAAGGCAGTCGCAGTTTGTTTTCTTGAAAATCCATGTTTTTCACATGGCCAGTTATATGTCGCCTGTTCCCATGTCGGAATACCAACAAAACTATTTATATACTAAGAATATTGTATATCATAAAGCATTAGAGTAATAAATACACTTTTTTATTTATTATAACAATTCGAATTCAATAGTCATCGTTAAGACAGGAAGCATGTAGACCAAATTATGGAAAACAATGTTCGTATTTGTTTAGCATCCTCAAGGCGTAATGGCTCTGAACTAACCATGATGTATGTTTTCTTTATTTATTTTTTATCAATAAAATAACTCCGTTCGAAGCATTTGTTTTAAACGATATTCAGATTTTTTACATTCTCTTTGTCAAATGTTTATATTGTCCAAAGCGCTAAGGTTAAATTAGAAATAATATTATATGGTTGTTAACTATTCTTAAATAAGTATTCTTAAATTTTCTAATTTTCCGCGCAATTTTTTTTTTTAATAAGAACCTTCTCCTGACAATAACAAACACAACAAAAAAAATAGTGAAATCAGTCCAGCCGTTCACGCGTGATGGCGTGACCAAGGGAAATAGGGATTAATTTATATATATATATATATATATATATATATATATATATATATATATATAAAGAAAGTTATTACACTGATTGCAGCCTAAATAAACGTTTAAAGTTTAACTACGATGTTTGTACTATAACACAAGCTAAATAGAATTCACGCTGTAAAAGAAAATCTCACATTTGCCTTCTCAGACTTTTATTAAAGCGGAAAATAAATAATTCTATATGGCGCCCAGTGTGGGGCCTTAATTTGACACTTCGGCTCGCTTGTAACTTTAAAAAGATGACTAGATTACAAGATCATAAACTTTATTACGTGTGACTTATTCCCAGAATTTCAGGAATCACCAGCTAGTTTATTAATATTGTTTAAGGAATTATAACGTTAGATTCTTGTAAAATGATTCAGTAAATACTGTGAATTTTTAACACAACTTCTAAAAATTATATTAATATAAAAGTTTTCGTAGTATCAGCTGTGTACACAGTTGTAAACGTAATTTAGCTAGTACCTGATATATCTGCAGTCACACAAAATAACTTATTCTAAGAAACATTTCAATATCATGATAGTGTTAATTTAAGAAGTTTTTTTACTGAATTTTCATATAAGTCTGTGTATTTTTACGGGTGTTAGTTAAGCAGCGTTGTTTTCGAATTTAGTTTATGAAATGTAAATAATTTGAAATTAAAGGTAGATTTTACGGATCAGTGGAAAATAATACAATTTCAACTAAATATTATATTTATAAAAAAATTTCGTATATCAAGTCATTTTATACACAAAAATTAATAAAACAACCGGTTCTTGTAAGAAATATATGATTTCGTGGATTTTAAATCATACTGCTTTGGTAAACAGACATCACTGATACGGACATGGGACAACATATAGGCCTACTACTGTGCATTCGGCTATTATTGTCTATTTATTTGCCTATCAAATTTCCCCATTAAAATTAACAGCAACATTTGTAGTGTAAATGTTAGTTTCCATTATCTAAGATTTTATTTCTCCTTATTATACCGGTATCATTATTTTTGTATGGTTTAAAGCTAAAATGTGGAGCCGTAGGGTAAAAAAAAAATTATAAAAAACATAAACTACTCTGAGAGCAGTTTTATACATTTTTAACAGCCTTCTACCATCGCATATCAATACCAGCACCCCGGAAAATAGCGCCCCCTATTTTCTGTCTTTTTTTCTGCCGTGGGCATTATCAGAATATAAAACCACTATCTCCCTTTTCAACAGCCCTGCAGTGCGCGGTAATAGTAACAAAAGCCCCCGCCAGAGGAGAAAATAGCGCCTCGGCCTGTGTGTGGGGTGGGAAGTCCTGCTTTAAAAGCGGCACCCTATATTCCGCTTCAACACGTGATTTACGGCCGTGGAAAAAAATGAGTGCGAACTCTGACGAGGCAGCATTTCACAGCCGCCAGTCATTTTGTAATTTAAATGTTTGCGCAGAAGCGCCTGCTTTGTAATGCCCCATAATACACTGCGCGAACTGAAGGTCTTTCGAATAGCATTTGTGTTGTTCGCCAGATTGCATATTTATGTCGCTTCTAACGAATATAAAAACGACCACATTCTACTAATGACGGCAATATACATTCTATGTAATATCACAGTATTTTTAATTAGTACACTTACTGTCACTAGTTTCTGATATTCGGGTATTAGTTATTATATTTCGCTTTAGTACGCTTTAAGAGTGTGTGGCAGTTAAACAAACGTTTAAAACACCATTCTATATGTAAGCATTTTTGAAAGTCTCTGTATAAAATCTACAAAACAACAAACTCAGTTAATGATATTAGCCAATTTGTGGGCAGATATTTACCCGAAGTGAGGCATTTGTAATGAGTTGCGCCGCAGTTGAAGGTCCAATATTTCGGCATCGAAAATCCTTCTCCTGGAAGACGTAACTAGAGAAATATTTCCTCAGTAAGTTTACAAAACGTACCTATTGTTTAAGGTTGCAATTTTTTTTTTCAATTAACTCTGAGAAAATTTGAAATAATACTTTTACCGCTGAGTTACGAATCATGCCCTCTTTCGGCAGCAAGGTCGATAGCAGAAACTGGGAGACAAATCAACCATAGCCTTTGCATAAAAAAGTCCCAGAATGTACCTGGAGCTGTTTCGAGAAACCATATTAACCGGAAACCGGGTCTACGTAGCCAGTAACCAAGTCCGGGTCCTCCCGAATGCAATCCCGCGCGTGTTACCGTCGCATCATTTCACTTGGTTGGGAGTAGATAGGAATAGGGGGTGCACTTTGGTGGCGCGTGGCATCGGAGCTCGGAGCCACGGCCGCCATCTTGGCCGCCATCTTGTCGGCCATCTTGTCGGCCATCGTCGGCCATTTTGTCGTACATCTTGTCGGCCATCTTGGATTGTCGACCATTTTGTCGGCTATTTTGTCGGCCATTTTGTCGACGACGTCCTTTC